>VIIQ02000203.1:0-162192 GCA_007449985.2 Desmodesmus armatus
CCGTTTCCCAACACACCATTAGCAACACCATTGGCAGCAGCGGCGCAGCTGGAGTAGCAGTAGCTGCTGGGGGCGGCAGCCCACCCCCACCACCCTCGCCTGTGCTGCCCTTAGCAGCGGCAGCAGCGGCGGCGGCTGCCGCGCTGCTGCTGGGCGCTGCTTCTTCCCCTCAGGGCTCTGCTTCTGCTGCTTGCCGACAGCTGCAGGCGCCTGCTGCTGCTGCTGCTGCTGACGGGTCTGAAGGCTGTGCCGCCCCTGCGCTACCTCTCCGTCCCCTCTTGCCCTCTTGCGGTTCTGTGTAAGGTACTTGTCTGCAGCAGCGCGTTGGTTCTGGTCGGCCTTCACTGCAGTGTCAGCAGCACCAGTGGACTTGGGGCTGCCAGTGGTAGTGCCGCTGCCTGCTCTACTACTGCTGCTGGCACCACTGCTGCAGCAATAAGCTGCTGTGCTGCGGGAGTAGCAGCAGCTGCATTGGCGGCAGCAGCAGCGGGTGCATTCGCATTGCTGCCGTCCTCAGCAGCAGCAGCAGCAGGCAGCAGCGCAGCACAGCTGGTGGTGGTTGCTGCTTGACCTGCTTCTGCAAGTCTGCGATCTGCTGTGCCATCTGTCGTACCAGGCCTCCAGCTGCGACTCACTGCCTGCGCTACCTGCCGCTGCAGCCGCCTGCTGCTGCTGCTGCCGGGGAGAAGGCACTTGCTGCTGCTGCTGCTGCCGGGGAGACGGCGCAGCCTGCTGCTGGGGTGTCCGCTGCTCCTGCAGCTGCAGTGGGGAGGCGTGGCCCTCTGCGCTGCTGTGACTGCCCCCTGCTGACACCTGGCCCGGTGTGTGGCCCTGGCCCGACAAAGATGCAGGAGGGGGTGTCTGTGCCGGCATGTGGCCCTGCTGCTGCTGCTGCTGCTGCACATGAGCACTGCAGCTGTCGCTCCTGCTGCCCTTGCTGCCTCCTTTTCTCGCTGCGCTTTGCTGCCGCCTCCATCTTG
Source organism: Desmodesmus armatus (assembly GCA_007449985.2). Classification (NCBI taxonomy): domain Eukaryota; kingdom Viridiplantae; phylum Chlorophyta; class Chlorophyceae; order Sphaeropleales; family Scenedesmaceae; genus Desmodesmus; species Desmodesmus armatus. The sequence continues at coordinate 981 of VIIQ02000203.1, forward strand.
AGTCGCTGACGTGCAGGCGCTGTATGGTGAGGTGCTCCAGGCGCTCCTTGGCGGCCAGCATGTCCTCATCGATTTCAAGTTTGCACTCGTCTGTGGAGGGGTGGGTGGGGGGTGGGTGCTAACAGGGTGTGGGTGGGAGAGTGATGGAGAAAGGGGTGCACAGGGGGGGGGGGGCATGGTGGAGAAGAGGGCGCGTGGGAGAGGGTGCAAAAGTGGGTGGGTGGGGGAGTGTTAAAATGTGGTGGGTGGGTGGGTGGGTGGGTGGGTGTGGGGGGGGGGGGGGGGGGGGGGGGTGGGGGGGGGGAGTTGTTTTGCTGAGTGTTGTGCATGTCTGTGAATGGGTGGGGTGTGTGGGCGGTGTGTTGCACAAATCAGTTGTAGATAGAAGAGGCCTAAGAAACTGTTTTGCATTTTTCAACTCGTTTGCGGCCAGGTTAGCTGCCACGGTAACACTGCTCATGGGGGGTTAAGCAGCACATATGTGTGTAGTGTGGGAAGTGGATGGGCAGGAGTGTGGGCGGGGGAGGGGGGGTGGCTGCCAACCCAATCTTGCACCGTAACGCCCTGCACAGCAGGGTTTCACTGCAAAAGAACAGCAGGCGAAGTCTACTGAACCCGTCAAGATCCAAGAGGCTGAGGGTTTGTTGGTCACTACCATGTCTGAATCCTGCCACCCTTGACTGCACAAGCCCATCCTGTCGCTACCAAGCTACCAAGCTTTGGTACAACAAATGTCGACAACAACACGGTCTGAGTGAGTGGCAGCAGTGTTGCCGTCAGTGGGATGGGGTGCTGCATAGCAAAACTGTGAGTGTGTTGACACCCGGCTTGCACCCAGCTGATACACGTCATCCCAGGGAGGGGAGGGGGGGAGGGAGCGGAAGATTTGCAATCAGTCAGGTATTGCAGGAGTGGCAAGATGGGGTACCATGGCGGAGTGTTCTAGGTGTTGTTGGCCTACATCACATGCAGGGGTGTGTTTGTGTGTGTCAGTTTGGACCATGGCACACGGTGCTTGGCCCCCTGCAGCATCCATTTGACTTGTCAAGTCCACATCGCCCTGTAGCACTATGCACCACCCACTACACATGGGTGGTGGACAGTGCCTCTTGGGACAATGTGGACTTGACCAGCCAAATGGGTGCTTGAGGAGGGAAGCGACACATGTAATGGTCCAAGTACATGCGCCGGAACGTGCCACTGTCCCCTGACAGCCTCAAGCAACCATCAACCCAATTATGCACCCATTAAGCCACTTCATGTTTGTCCCAATAGTCTGAACAAGTGATGGTGTCATGCTTGTGCCGCCATTCACCCTTGCTCCCTTGTGGGGCGAACAGCATTGACGAACTATGTGTCCTGCACCCACAAGCTGGTGCCCCTGACCCTCACCACACCCCTTCACAACCCTCCTCACCTATTGTGGTTGCTCCCATGCCAGAGTGTGCCGGTAGTGCAGGCACCAACGCCAGCTGCTGACTGGCAGCACCACCTCCCAGTAAAGGGTGGGGTGGAGGGGGCGCCATGCTGCCCAGGCCCCCGTACACCCCTCCTGCTGCTGCTGCTGCTGCTGAGGGTGGGGGTGGTGCACTTGTGGCACCATGGGGGTCCACAGGCACCCAAGCACCCACTGCATCCTGGAATTTGGGAACAGGAGGCAGCCCGCCAACAGGGGCGTGGACCCCCGCAGAAGCAGCTGCAGCAGCGGCTGCGGCGGCAGCTGCTGTTCCTGCTGCTGCATGGTGTGCTGCTGGTGCTGCTGACAGGGCCTCCTCCTCACCGTGGTGGCCCCCTGCTGCTGCTGCTGCTGCTGGGGGTGGGGGTGCCATCATGCGGGCTGCAGGGCTGGCAGACTCCCCTGCTGCCTCTGCTGCATGGTATTGGCCGTCATCAGCAGCAGCAGCAGCAGCAGCACCGGCTGCTGGCGGTGCTGGCAGCGCCAGCTGAAGGGGCTCAGCAGCATTAGCATCCCCGGCAGCAGCAGCAGCAGCAGCAGCAGCATCCTCGCCGCCGTTGCTGCTGTCCTGAGCCTGGTCATGCTCCATAGGTGCTGGACCCTGCTGCTGCTGCTGCTGCTCTGGCGGCACATCTGCCTGCACCCCAGCCTCCACTACCACTGGCCGCACTGCCACGGCAGCAGCAGCAGCAGCAGCAGCAGCAGCGGCTGCTGCTGCTGCATGGTCCTGCAGGTCGCACTGCACCCCACAGTCCTGCATGACAGGGGGTGGCGGCACCAGTGCTGGGGGTGGTGCTGCTGCAGCAGGCGGCAGCAGGTCGCACTGCACCCCAAACTCAGCCATAGGCACGTGTGCCCCCCTCGCCCCTGTGCTGCTGCTCTCCTGCTCCCGCCCTTGACCCCCCTGGTTGCTGTTGGCTGGGCGCGCATTGCCTGCTGCTGCTGGCGGTGCTGGCGGCTGCTCCCACCTCAGGCTGCCGTGCTTCATGTGCAGCACTGCTGTCATGGTGGCCTGGTCTGTCACAGCAGCAAGGCGTGTGGGCAGCCGCTGCACTGCAACCAAGGCCAGGTCCTTCGTCTCCCCTATGCCCACACCATGCAGGTTGAGGTTCATCGTGAAAGGGGCCTCCCAGCCGCGCGGGGTCTGCACAGCAGCAGCGCCGGCAGCAGCTAGGGTCGCCGCAAGCTGGGGGTTGTTGGCAGCAGCTGCTGCTGCCGCTGCGGCTGCTGCGTTGCCGTGGCTGCGGGCGCCGCCGCGGCTCATTGGGAGCGGCCGGGCCCTGGCTGGCACCGCCAGGGGGTGCGGGGGGCCGCCGGCCCCTGCCTGCGCCGCTGTTTGCTGGTGCTGCTGGGGCAGCGGCAGCAGCAGCGCCTGGGGCCCTGCCAGCAGCCCCTGCTGCTGCTGCTGCTGGGGGTGCGGGGGCGCCAGGCTGTCGGGCGAGGGCGCCCTGCTGGGCCCCTGCAGGGGGGCGGGGGTGAGGCATGACTGTCTGGGCGGAAGGGGTCTGCTGGCGCGTGCCTGCGGTAGTTGGATGGGGGGTCGGGGTGCACACAAGGGGGAGGGGAAGTGGGTGGGCATGGACGCATGTGGTGACAGCTGTTGGTGGTGATGCTCGTGTCACTGAGTTACGCGGGTGTGTTGCTTGACTGGTCATTGTACATCCATGGACAATCTTATAATCTCAGGGGAGTGATGGAGTGGTTGAGGCCAGTCAGCAGCAGAGGCTAGCAGCATGGGGAGGGTTTGGAGGGGGGAGCTGGTAGTGGCCTTGCTGCCTTTGGATCGCCACAGGTTTTCACAGCACCAGATCTTTCCACGAAGACAGCATTGAGCGCCAACAGGCCCTGCCAGCAAGCCAGACAGCACGTACCTGGTCAGTCCAACCACTCCACAAATGTGCTGGACACCATTTACCCCCTAACCCACCACCCACCCACCCACGTGCCCACACAAGGAGAACACAACTGACCACCCCCACAACCATGACGCAGCTGAATGTGCTGTTCCCTAGACTGCTCCCACAACTTGCAGCAGTCAGCACGAGCTGAAGAAAGGCAATGCACCTCCTGGCTTCTGGCTGGCTTCCTGACAGCCTTTCAGGCCCATATGAGTGTGGGACAGCGAAGGTGGTTGGGACCCTGCACTGCCTGCCAGAAGCAGCTAGTCTGCTGGCTGATGCTGCGCCGCTGGAAACTAGCCACTGAGTGTTCTATTTCCATACGATCTGTGCTGCTGCTGCTGCTGCTGCCTGTCCTGCTGCTCACCAGAGATGCTCTGTCGATTCAGGCTGTTGGGTGGGGCAGCGGCCGCTCCAGCCCCTCCAGGATCATTCATGCCCGCTGTAATGGCGCCTGATTAGCTCTGATTATGATGCTGATGGATAGATCTGCATTCAAAAACAGGCGCAGGCGTGAACAGAGCGTCTTAGTGCTGTGGGTCAGTGCTGTCTGGGGTACTCTGTCTGGAAGCAGCAGGTGCGGTCAAGCCTGCCCCCTGAGCAGCTGCTGGCAGGTAGTGGCGCACGGAACGCATTGTCCATAACATCGACACATCATTCAGTGCTTTGACAGGCAGCTTCAGCCAGAACTCACGTCAAGATGGCCTCGACAGTAGCAACACAGAAGGGCACAACTTCATCGCCAGTTTCAACGTCTGGCAGGCCGTAGATCGGTGCAAATAATGGAACAAACCCCTGATAGTGGATAACGCTGTTAACGTGGGACAGCCGTGGCCGTTTCCGTCGCTGAGGTCTTGATGTGTTCAAACGAAACCATTGCGCTGCAACACGAAGCTGTCCGCACAGGACGACAGGCGCAAAATGCAGACGTTTGATAGGATAATGCTCGGAGCGCTGGATACAGTGTGCCGATTCGTAACAAAAAGTTGGTTGAACGGCTACAGGCTCGTGCTCCTTGTATAAAGCAGAAGGAGCACCGCCAGCTGCACGAGCTTGCTTAAAAGACACCTAGCATACATTTAGGCAGCACTTGAGTTGCTGCTGTGCATTGTTGTGCCAATCACTAGGTTGGGTGGATGGTCCACATTGCCACAACGTCGATGAATTTAAGCATGTTTCAGTCAATGGAGGAGTTTCAAAGCATAGAAGAACGCAGGTTGACGGAGCACAACACGGATACAGGACCAAATCTGCAGGACCATGACCAGCCAGCACAGGCAGAGGGGTGGACACATCTTGACAACGCGGCAGATGCACTCTTACTGCAGTTGCCATAACAAAAAAAATGAGCAAATGCAGTTTATACACAGGGCAGCAGAACGTTTTGAGCTGGTAAAGTCCCCCCCCCCCCCCCCCCCCCCCGGGATCCTTGCCACCACAGGCCTGGCTCACATGCGCATTGACACTGTCATGCACAAGGATACAACAGGAGATCTCTCCACGACCACCAGCGCACCACTGTGCAACAACGCTCCCCACAACCAATGGACAAAGCGTGTCACCCACGCATAGTGTGCATTGCTCACTGTGCCTGTAGGCAGGCCACAAGGCAGCCTGTGATCACCTGTCCGGCAAGACACCTGAGAGTGACTGCTCTGCGAGGCTCTGAGGGCACCAGGGGTCAGCAGCGTCAGCTTGGGTTCTCAGCACTCACACCCACCCTGACTGTGCTGCACCACAGCACGGCAAATCCATGAAGACACCCACTGCATGCACAAACAGACCCTCACACTCTGCCAGGCACTCCCTGCCCAAGCCAGGCAGATTTCAACCACGGATACACTGGATGACTGATCAAACATATCAACTGTAACAGTTACGCCTTACGCCGGCAAGGCGCATGTGCACAAGCATACGAGGCCCAGCCAGGAGACCCCATCTTGGATACACTGGCTGAGGCAGCTAGCTGCCCTCTTATAACTACACATCCGCTGCACGCCTGCTGCAAACAGCCACTCACTTGCTGACACCACCATCAGCTTCACTTGCCAAGCCACTGGTTGAACCGGGTTAAAGGTTCTGCTGCACTGCTGAAGCCGCCACTTACAGAAGCAGCAGCACACACCACAGCCTCTCTGACCCTCCATTACTGAGTACACTGATCGCTGTCACTCATGGGCTGCACAGTGACACCAAAATGCCACACCGCTGCTGGCGCCACCAGATCTGTCAGCCCAGGATGCAGTGTAAACTTTTGTCGCTGCTGTAACCACACTTACACCCTCTGCAAGCACATAGCAAGCTGTCAAACAGGAGATAGTCGGCTCATACTTGCCCACCCTCCATCACACATATCACCCATCAAAAAAACACAACAGAGTCAGGGCCTGACAGAGTCACAGAATCTACACCAGCACAGATCGCTGCAGCGAATGACATATCCCTCCTCATGCGGTGGACAAACAAAACCCTGCAACATGCAAACAAATCATCAGTGGAACAAACCCCCTACCGCTGCTTGCTGTTGCTGGCCTGCGTCACCAGTGCCTTCACCAACCCAACCAGAGATGTCCCCACTGGCACATCTCCAGCCTCTGAGCCGCTGCTGCTGCCATTGCTGCCGACTGCTACCGCGCTGCTGCCGCGGCTGCTGCCAGCAGGCAGCCACACCTCTGAGCCGCCATCACTGCTGCTCATGGGGCTGTACCTGCTGCCGCTGCTGCTGCTGCTGCTGGCGCTGGCAATGGCTGCCAGGCCTGTCTGCTGGGCCCACTGCAGTGCGTCCCGGCGGCCAATGTGGATCAGCTCCTGTGAAAATGCAAAAAGGAGGAGGGGCACAGCAATAGGGCAGGATGCATTGGGTCAGTCAATCACGCCTTGCACCCTGTGCGCCACAAGCCCTCTGCAACATTTGCTGATGCACCAGCACAGTCTTGCAAAGTTTACTGCAGCCGCCCCAGCTGCTTGTATCAGCTGACTGCGCAAGATACACAGCAAGACCCACGTTTGTCCTGTCCTCTGCGCAGCGCCCCCCCCCCCCCCCCCCCCTGTCTACTGCAGCGCGACAGGCTGACCCAACCCTCCCAAAATGGCTGACGGCGGCTGCACCATAGCTGCATTGATCACACCATGCAACACATGTTCCCTTTGATTTCTGCTGTGAGTACAGTTTGGAACTACAGACAGATCATGCCGCGCTGAAAGGCCCTACGCAAGCACACACTACCACTATGCACAACCCAAGCCCCCCCCCCTCCCCCTGCCCCCTGCTGCCTCACCTCCAGCATGTCCTCATCTGCCGGCTCCAGAGCCCAGTTGAGCATCTGCTGCACGTTGTAGGGCCACGGCTCAAAGGCATCAGGGCTGATGGATATGTTGCGGATGGCTGCCAGCTGCTGGCGGGGCAGGCAGCACACACGCACTGTGGTGGACCCAGGGACGTTGGGCAGGAAGTTGGTGATGCCTGGGAGGAGAATGGCAAACAACAAGCAGCAAGGCAGTGGCAAACATGTCAGTAAAAAAAGTCTGGACTACGGACGCTGAGAATGCAAGCTCCCTCGCCCTTCTCTTCGTTACGCTGTGAATGTTCTAGCACACATCAGTGCTAGCTGGCATCGACAGGAGCAGCTGCCGCTGCCGCAGCCTACGCCCACATTCAGCGCCCGTTCACAGCCCGGCTGATGCCCCAAGCCAGCTGTAAAAGGCGTGGCTCAAGGGGCCTGGCCCACTAATGCAACACCCCACCGCACTCTGCGTCCTTCCTCGCTCGCTGTCCCTCCCTCACCTCCATCGAAGCAGGGTGTCTGCCTGAAGTTGCGCACGATGCTGCCATCAAAGTACCAGGGGATGTGGCAGCTGGTCAGCAGCGCCTGGATAAGGTCCTCCCTGTGTGTGTGAGGGGGGGGGGGGGAGGTGAGGGGGGGGGGAAGGGGGGGGGTGTTGATTGTCTGCAAATACGAGCACACATTGGAACCAAAAAGCAGACACACATGACAAGGAACACATCAGCACCCCCCCCCCCCACGCATTCCTGCCTCGCGTGCTGAGGCCTCTGCCAAGGCTCACCCCTGTTAGCTACCCTACACCACACCCATCTGCCAGCTGAGCATCCCATCACAGCATTGCTACAGCTGCATTCACCACCAGGGAGCCACAGGCTCACACACAACACATCAGCCCTCACCTGTCCACGAAGTTGTTGACCAGTGTTGGGCTCATGCCCGGTGTGAAGCGAGTAATGGCCACGTGTATGCCTCCACTGCATGCGTCTGATGCGTCCTGGGGCAGCACATCCCTCAGGGTGCCCTCAAGCACGTGGCGCAGGCGGTGGCGGGTGCCGTTGTCACGACAGTCCCTGCAGTGACATTGGACACGGGGGGGGGGGGGGGGGGAGTCATGTTGCAGCAATGTCGGTATATGTTTGTGGCACAACATGTGGCACAGGCAAAGACGGTAGATTGGCAGGATAGTGCCTGTAGAGGGGGGGGGGTGTTGCAACCGGCCCGCAGTTCTTGCGTGGCATATGCTGGAGAGGTTCGTCACACATCATGCCAATTTGCAGGCCAAGAGGCGTGGCTCACCTAATCTGCAAGTCCATTGAAGGGCTGGAAGTAGAGAGGGGAAGGGGGGGGGGGGCAGGAGGCCACCGGTGTTGCCAAAATCAACCCCACACCCCACACTACGAGTGCCCACCAGCACCACAGTTAACCCAGCATTCCCTCATACACATCAAATGGCCCCCGCTTTCTGTTGCATTGCCTGCTGGAAGGATGCACTCCCGCTGCAGACATACACAATAAAAACCCCCAGAAACACCCCCCCCCTTCTCGACAAAGACCACCCCACCCAGCCCCACCTTGCCAGCTGGAAGCATGCCTCCTTGATGAGGTTGAAGGGCAGCCCTGCCTTGATGCAGGCAACAATCAGGGAGCCTGCTGACGCACCCGCCAGCTGGCTGCTGTCAGTCAGGACGCCCAGCTCCTGAAGCTGCTGAGCAACACCAAGGTAGTACTGCACAGGGGGAAGCAGCAGCAGCAGCAGCAGCAGCAGCAGCAGGAAAGAATGCAGCAGCAGGGTCAAAGAACAGCAAATGGGTTTGCCCCTAGCGCAATCAGGCACGCACACAGACACTCGAGGGTTGAGTGATTCTGTGCGTTGTGAACTGGGCAGCACAGCTAGTAAGGCAGTGAATGGCACTCCCTCAGCGCTCCTGTGTAACTGAGCGCCTGCTCGCAACAGGTCGGGGGGGGGGGGGTGCAGCTGCTTGCTAGCAGGATCTCCAGCAAGCAGCAACAACATGGAAAAGTGGTCCCACAACTAGACGAAGATCGGACGCGTCCTGCAGTTGCTGCGAGCCCCAGGCGCTGCAGCAGCAGGACTCTGCTGGACACATGCACGTGTTCCGTGCTCTGGGGGCTGAGGGGTCATGCGGTTTCCTGCGCGCATGCGCCCGCGTGCGCGCAGGGGGGTGGGGTAACTTCTCCTCCTGCTGCATGCAGCAACCAACTGCTGGTGCTACTGCCGATGCTGTGACCTGGTGAGACAGGCCAATGACTGCCAGGCGCGGGTGACGGTGGGGGTTTAAATCCATGGGTGAGTACATGGGGGGCACAGGAGAGGGAGGGAATCACCCGCCAACTGTCACAGACTCACTGGGAAGAGCAGTCCTCCTGCTGAGAAGCCAAAGGCCAGGTTGCCCTGCTGGAAAGCCTGCTGGAAGGCTGCCGACTGCTGGGCCAGCAGCTCAGCCTCATCAACTGAGCCCAGCACTGAACCCAGCGGACTGCCCAGCGGACTGCCCAGCGGACTGCTGCTGCTGCTGGAAGGCGCTGAAGGGCGCCTGTTGAACAGGTTGCTGCGCCAGTTGCTGCCGCTGTTGTTGTCCTGCTGCTGCGCGCGACAGCGGACTGTGCTGATGCTGCTGCAGTTGAAGACACCCAGCCAGAACAAAGAGAAGCACACAAGGAGCATGATGTGGCATGACAATGTATGAGCAACGGTATACAGTCAAGTGTGAAGAACTGTGCGGTGGCAGTGCCTTTGCTGCTACTGTACGTACCTGCTGTGCTGCTGTTGCAGGGCCCTGCCATGGACAGCTGCAGGCTTGCTGGATAAGCTCAACGGTATTGATTGACACACGGACGGCATGCTAGGTGATTTGACATGCAACTGCGCCATGTGCTGCTGCATAATGAAGTGGCACAGAATCACCAACAGCGACAGCAGCAACCCCAGGCAGAGGTGGAGTGTAGGGACTGGGGTGTGCTTGAGCGCGTTTGTCAGTAAAGAAGCTTTATAAACCTCTCGTCATCAAGTGAGAAAGTTCGTTGTGACCGTATCACCAGTCAATTGCGCAAGGATCAGCAGCAGCGGTTTGTGACTCTGGATGTGAGCTCACTGAACGTTCACATTGCCGTCGAACCGTTCAACATCAGTACAATAGCAAGTTCTTGTTGGGGTCACAGTTGCAATGCATGCGGGTACACAGATTCGAATTGCCACCAGCTGCACGGGTGGGCAATGCCCACTGGGCATTCATGCCATACCCATTATCAGCACCAGCCTGGACAAGCCAGTCGAGACTAGATTTGCCCAGGCACCCATCTTGCGATGTCAAGCAGCAGGCTCGGAGCTGCCACACCCCAATGCGCAAAGACGTGCTGCCAGGCTGCAGCCTGCCAGCTGGCAGGTGCTTGTGACACAACAGCGCAGATGCAGCACGCAAGAACATGGACATGCCAGCGGCCGATAGACCCTTCAGGCACGATAGTACATGTAAACCATCCTTGAATGCTCCACAGCCAGCCTCAAAATGATCATACAGGGGCCCCTGGACCCCGGGGTATCCTTTGCAGACGCCAACGTTGTCCCACTTCTGCAGTGAAGCATGCAGCCTGGGGTCACAGCAGGGCCTGTTGTGACCCCACACAAGACAGCAGTCTGGAGGCTGGAGGGAACTGCTGGTTCAAAGCAACAAGCCAACACTTCTGGTCAAAGTGCCTTGGCAAGCACACACGCCCCGGGCCCACAGTGTGGCCCAACGTTCGCAGGTCACAACAGTAACACCACACCAACCCATGCCAACCACTCGCCGCAGTGCATAAGGGATGTCAAGGATACTGCTGCGCAGCACACGGCCAGGCACCTCAGCAAAGGATATGCTGGCTGGTCTTGGCATTGAAACCAAGACCTCAACATAAGTCCCATCAATCACCACGTATGCGTTTCTGCCCCCGCACTCTCATCTGTTGGAGACTCGGAGCCCTTGTCGCTCTTGAGGTGGATGATCCACTCAGTGATCGGTCACCTACGGTAGGACCTGAGGGAACAGACAAAGCTGCCCCTCAGTTTTACTGTTATGTTGGCTTGCAAGTCATGATGTATGTTGACGCTGCGTGATGCTAGGGTTCCCTAACATGTAAGGCAGCTAGGCCAGGCTGTTGGGCAAGAGCCAAGTTCCTGACCTAGTTTACAATGCACGTGCCACGCCACATTGAATGTGAGCGGGCAGGCAGGAGCTGCGCTCTCACGCATGCAAGCATTGTGTTCGTGAGTCAGGAGGTTGGGCAAGAGCCAAGCCCTGAATGCAGATTGCAATGTGAGCGGGCAGGCAAGAGCTGCGCTCTCACCTTGTTTCAGGCTGAAACTTTCAGCACTGCAGCAAAGCCGGAAAGGACATAGCCGGAGAGGACAACAGAACTTGGCATTGCTCCCATTGGTGGTGTAAGGGCGCGAGCGGCTTCGAAGTCGGTGTTGAAGGTCATCAAGGGTGGGGACCTGAGGGAACAGCACAGCTGGCCCCTCAGTTGACAGTTGCAGTTTTGCGGCACGTAGCGCTAAAGGTGCACAACGGCAAGCTCTAGGTCTACCTCACATTGTTGTGCATGCAGGCCAGAGGGTGCATAACAGCAAGCCCCAAGTCTGCACATACATGTAGGCCAAGAGGTGCACAACGGCAAGCTCCGGGTCTACCTTTCAATGTGAAGGCCAGAAGGTGGACAACGCCCAGCTCCTGACCATGCCAATGCCATGTGAGAGGGTGCATAACAGCAAGCCCCTCACCTGATTAACTGAGTGACGCGTATCTTGAAGTCCAACAGCCGTGACAGCTTGGGCTGTTGTCTTTCCCATTGGCAGTGTGAGGGCGCGGGGTGGCTCTGGTGTTGGCATTGAGGGTCAATGGCGTTGAAGGTCATCAAGGGTGGGGACCTGAGGGAACAGCACAGCTGGCCCCTCAGTTGACAGTTGCAGTTTTGCGGCACGTGGCCCTAAAGGTGCACAACGGCAAGCTCTAGGTCCACCTCACATTGTTGTGCATGCAGGCCAGAGGGTGCATAACAGCAAGCCCCCAGACTCCAAGCACATGTAGGCCAAGAGGTGCACAACGGCAAGCTCCGGGTCTACTTTTCAAAGTGAAGGCCAGAAGGTGGACAACGCCAAGCTCCTGACCATGCCAATGCCATGTGAGAGGGTGCATAACAGCAAGCCCCTCACCTGGCCAGCTCTGCTGCTTGCCAAGGCTCCAACCGTCCAGGCCAGGGGCAGGAAGGTGCACCAGGTACTTGCTCTGCAGGGCTACCTGCTGCACGCAGACAAGTCAGGAAAATGTCAGGAATGTCAGACAAATGGCGCCTGTCCGCTAGCTAGGCTGTGGAATGCAACTTGCAGGATGCAATCACATTCGACAGCAATGCTGCGCAGCGGGCAGCAGCAGCCCAGACACTCACCTTGTATGCATCACCCATGATAGAATTTAAGCAATACAAAGGTCTACATGCGGGTGACAAGTAGTTGCAGCTGCTGTGCGCTGGGTCACCAGTGTGCCCGGGAAGCTAATGCTTTCGCCATCAAGCTGTTGTTCAAGGGAGCTTTACTACAGGGCTAAATCAACCAGACAGCAGACAAAACTGGTGAAAGACACGCAGGCAGCAGCAGAACAGCTCCACTTGGCTTTGGACACAACGACAGGCAAGTACGGATTCTGGTGCTGCAGACTTGGAAGAACTGGTATCAAGCTGATACAAGTGAAGAGTCAGGTGAACATAAAACAATTCTCTGGCAACCTTGGAAATGTTAACCGGTGGTAACCACCACGGTCTTGCAAAACATTGCATTGTCAGTTTGCAAACCGGTGCAAACCGGTGGTAACCGGTGGTAACCACCACGGTCTTGCAAAACATTGCATTGTAAGTTTGCATTGATGTGCGGCATGCATTGCAGACAGCTGCCCCAACAGGGGCCCGTTGTCCCAAGACCCTCAGGCCTAGGGGTAGCCAGCGTAGGGAGTATGTTGAGGCCCTCCACCTTTGAGAGGCTGAGTTGGCGAGCTTGCGAGCAGCCGTGGATGCTGGTACCACTTCATGGGGGGATGCTGTCGCAAGTCTGGTGGCCATGACAAGGGCTGCAGCATTGGACGTTGTGGGGCAGCCCACAGATCAGCATACCCCAGGCTCACATGCACCCTGGTACACTCCTGAATGCATCCAAGCCCGTGACACATTCCGGGCTGCATGGAAAGCTTGGTGGCGTGCATCAGGCCAGCAATTAGACCCATTGGTGGTGGCGGGGTTGCATGGCACCATGCTTGCTTACAAGCAGGTGACTAGGCAGGCCAAGCGTGAATTTGAACACAGACACCTGCAGGGGTTGATCGATACGTATTTTAGTGATCATCAGCGGGACTTTTGGAAAGTCCTCAAGGGGAACAAGGGTAGCACTTGTCCGATTCCTGATGTTCATGCATGGACTGCACATTTTACTGGCATCATGGGGACACAACCTGAGGAGCAACGGCTCACTGAGGATGAGCTGGGCATCCGTCAAGCACTGTATGACGCATGGAGGCGGGACGGGGCATTGTTTGAGGAACTCAACAGACCCATTGAGGCTGCAGAGGTGGGGCAGGTGATGGCCACCCTACCTACCGGTAAGGCCCCAGATCTGCAGGGGCTCACATGTGAGTTGTTAAAGGCGCCCGCTGCTGCCGCAGGGGAGGCTGAAGAGGCCCCTACAGAGGGCAGCGAGCAATCCTTTGCATGTACTCCCTACGTTGAGTGCGTCACAAGTGTGCTGCATCAGGCGCTGGTGTCTGGGGGAGGTGGTGGTTGTGACGTATTGGAATGCAGCAAGGCCGGGCCGGTTCCTAAGCCGCTTGCGTCACGCACACCCACAGATTTGAACAACTACCGTCCTGTGGGGGTAGGGAGTGTGTTTGGGAAAGTCCAGGATAGACTTCTACTACGGCGGTTTGATGGCATTGTGGAGCGTGAGGGGGTGAGGGCCCCCACACAGTGTGGGTTCCGAGGCAAGCATGGGTGTTTGGACGCACTGTTTACCATGCAGCACTTGATATCTAAAGTCCACTGGGCTGGCCCTGGGTCCTCTCGGAGCCACTCCAAACTTTGGGTTGTGTTTGTGGACTTCAAGAAGGCGTTTGACCTTGTCAGGCGCGATCTCCTGATTGCTCGGTGTAGGGAGTTGGGGGTGCATGGGCCTTTTCTGGAGGCCATTACGGCGTTGTATGATCGAGTGCTGGTCCGTGTGTGTGTGAACGGGCGACTTGGTCCAGCGTTCGCCACGCATCGTGGTACGCGGCAGGGCAGCGAGCTGTCCCCGCTATTGTTCGGACTCTTCATGGACCTTTTGCATGAGTTGATTCAACAGCGGGTGCCTGGCGCTGGACCCGTCATTGGCAACCTCAGCGTGCCGGATGTCATGTACGCAGATGACGTTAATTTGCTGGCGTGGGCCGCCCACCACAGCCAGCAGTTGCTCGACTGCCTGTCTCTGTTTTGTACGCTATTCGATATGGAGGTCAACATTGACAAAACACATGTTATGGTGTTCCGCCGGCCGCGTGTTCCGTGCCCTACGGACGTGTTGATGTACAGGGGACAGCCGTTACGGTACGTGGAGACATGTACGTATCTGGGAGTGCAGCTTCACGCGACACAAGGATTCAACACTGCCAGCCACGAGCTGGCAGTGAAGGGGCGCAAGGCCATGTTGGGGCTGCTGCACTTGCTCAGACTGCATCACATATCGCAGGGCGACATGCGTCTAAGGATGTTCGACATCTTGGTTGAACCAGTGTTGTCCTATGGGGCACATATTTGGGGGCCTCTGATGTGCCCTAAGTGGCTGACTGACAGCTACGGTGGTCGCATGTGCAAGGCTGACGATGTTCATTTCCTCTTTTTGCGGGAGCTTTATGGAGCACACCCCAAGACTAGCCGTGATGTACTGCTCCGTGAAACCCACCGGGCCTCTCTGCCATGTCGGTGGCTATCTCTGGCAGCCAGTTGGTGGGCCAAGCTGGCTGCTATGGAGTCAGCCAGGTTGGCTCACCAGGTTTGGCTAGCCGACATAGGCCTCATGTTGCATGGGTGCACAAATTGTTGGACTTATCACTTGCTGCAGGGGTTGGAAGAGATAGGGTTTGTATCAGGGGACCAATGGCGCTCAGGGGTACCAGGAGTCACTGTCGACTCTGTCAAGAGCATCAATATCACCAAAGAGGGAGTGATGCAAGCCGCCCTGCGGTATCAGGCGGCTCATTGGCATGCGGTCATTGCCGCTAGCAACGACCCTAGGGAAGGTGTATCAGATGGTACCCATGTTAGGACGCATGCTGCTTGGGTGCATGTGTTGGGTGCAGATACAGTCCACAGTAGGGACAATGCTCCCACGTTTCTGCATTTGTGTTTGCCTAGGGGGGTTCTTCGATGCTTAGGGCGGTACCGGCTCGGTGGGCACCACCTGTATGGGCGCTTGCACGGGCCAGGTGCCGAGGAGCGCGGACGCTCATGCCCACTGTGCAGTGGCAGGGGGTTGCGGCCCGAGTGGTCTGCCACTATGCTGGCTAGGTGCGGGGGTGATAGGCCAGAAGACTTGCAGCACTTTATTTGGGAATGCCCAGCGTATGACCACATCCGGGACAAATATGCCTCATTGTTTGCATTCAGTGTGACCAACTCCGCTCAACAGTGCATGCAGAGTGTATTTGGCGCTCCTCAGCAGCGTCAACTGGCCCACTGTGTCGCGGCCATGGACGTCTACAGGCGCCACCTGTTGGGGAAAGGTAACCTGTTCGGAGTCCGCCCTGCGCTGCAACCCTTGGGTTATGTGGCCGTCATGCCATACCCAGCTTGCTTGCGGCGCAGGGCCAGCCCATCAACAATGGGCTCAGTAGATGTGTTGGGAGTCGCGGTAGGGGCACTTGTGGTTGCCACCCTATGGGTACTGCTTTGCGTGTTAGCTCAAAAGGTGTTGTGCTGGTTTTGATGTGTTAGTTGTACAACAGTGTTTCTGCCCTGCTTGAAGGACTGACCCATGTGTGTGCGTGCACGGTATGTGTAGACTGCAGATTTACAGCTGAGTCTTGAAAGCACGATACTATACTCGGTGTGTGTGGCAGTTGCCATGTCTGTGTGTTTTTTTTTTGGGGGCTGGTCTTGTCTGACGTGTCTTTGCAGGTTCCCTCGGTTCAGGTGTGCGTCTTTGGCTTACCCAGTCGATCAAGTGTAGAGAGTACCGCTTTGCGGTGAAAGTATCTACTTGTAACAACCTCCCCCCCAAAACCTCAAGTGCAGTGTGCATGATCCTATGGACACCCTTGTGTTGTTTCATGCAGTTTGTTCTGGGTTCCTGGTATCCTACAAGTCCGGCCATACCCTTCAGCACATCTGCCTGATCAACTTGTCTCTGCAGTTTGCCAGGCAACCAGCCCATCCTGGCCCCATCTGCGGTTTAAAAGCAGCCTTTGATTTTTGTTTCTAAGCTGATGGCCATGCTTTAAGCACAGGCTGGCAGAGGTTGCATCACTGCTATGGAGTCTCAACAGGACCAGCAGCAGGCATGCCAGGACCATCTGGTCCAGGGCATGCGTGCAGAGGTCAGCCTGCCGGAGCTTGACTTGAGCGGGAACCTCAGCTCTGTCAAGGCTTGGTGGCCGTGCTGCATCAAGGAGCTGAGTGCTGACAGTGTCCTGGTGGAGGTGGAAGTGAGTGTGTTTTGCTGGGTCAGCAGGACAGTCATGGCATACGCAGCAGCACAGCCCTTGGAAGTGGGTAGATACAGATGCTGATGGAGATATGCACGCACACACACACACAACAGGGGTGGGGTTGACATGAATGCTGTGTGGCATTCCCAGCATGCAGTGTTCCTGCAAGCGCGATACAGTAATGTGCTGGTCTGACAGTGCCACCGGCATTGCAACCATGCAGGGTGGCTACGTCCTCAGGCAGGCAAGGGAACAGGTCAGGCCCCCACCCCCAGACAGCTATCTGATCACTGACCCCCCACCAGGCCAGCTGGACCCCGGGAAAGCCGTTCAGGTTGAGCGGGGCAGCGCATGGTGTTCAGCACTCGTGTGCAAGCTCAAGGCCAAGTCAGTTGTGGTGCTTGACGAGGGTGAGCGCTGGGCACTGTGCAGCATGCATGGTGTATGGTTGCGCTGAGACAGCACATTCTGTGACACAACAGTAGCTGTGTGTTCAACACGCACACATGAACAGTGCAATCCCCATATGTATGCGAACCTGCCTCGTTGCTGCGTGCAGGGATTTTTAGCTACGTGGATTTGAAAGGTGGGGAGTGGCGCATGCGCGAGGCTGTCAACTACACTCCAGGTGCTCCTGCTGGCCTCTGCTGGCAGCCTGGTGCACCACAGCCATTGACCATTGAGTTTGCCACGGTGAGAGCCTAGACGATGGACAACTGGTTGGCGAGTCATCATCATGCGGCTGGTGCATGTTGGCACAGAACAACAAAACCCTGATGCTGTATGCATGAAGGCCACCAGCACGCAACATGAGTCACCACAGCATTGCTCAGCACAGCACACCAGGCACAGCACCCCATCCTGCACAACCTGGCTGACGCATGCACCATCCGCTATGATGGGGCGCGTCTGTAAATGAAGCGCCAGCACAGCCAGGCACAGCACTCATCACAGCACAGCAGATATATCTCTGCTGTCCTGTGCTGCACAGACTATGCGCATACACATCGAAGTTTCACCGGCACAGCAACAACAGCACAGCGCAGCGTGGCACAGGACATCAAAAGGTGCACTGCTCAGCACATCACACTACAACAGAACGCCGCGCCTGATGCTGCATGCACCACGCACACGCTCCAAACGCAGCCCATCACTCAGCACATGGCTGTTGTGCCTGTGCAGGAGGGCCGGGCTGGCGATGGGTGGCAGGATCGCCTCCAGCACAACTACAAGGGAGTGGAGCAGAAACCTGCTGACTACCCCACCAGCAGGCTCGCTGTGCCTCAATGGGAGGATGCCACAAGGGCGCCAGGCTATCTGACTCCAGGCTATGTGCTGGACCGGCCCAAGTTTGTGGTGCGGGGTGTGCGCATCTCTGGCATGCTGCCACCATCCAGCACGTCATCATTCTGGATGGCGTGCGTCACAGAGGCATACAGGCAGCGTGCTGCCGCTGGCACCCGGGCGCCTGAGCACAACTTCCAGCTGCCTGAGGAGCTGTGGCAGCGGGTGAGTGTGTGTGCATGTTGTGTTTATGGCGTCATGTGCACAGCATGAGCGCTCAGGTGCAGGGCCCTGCTTTTTCAAAGGCTCACACTCACTACACCTTACCACGATTGTGCAAATGGCACCCGTTCCATTAGCTCAGAGACTCGTGGATGACAGATGCACAGTAGTGTTTCTTTGGAGGTGCCTGATATATGTTGCTGGTAGGGTGGTCAGTGACCACTGATCCCCACCAGCCGGGCTGGGAACCTCAACACACCGCAACTCACACGCGCCTGGTGTGTGTGCATCCTGCAGGTGAAGCAGCATCTGGGCTTGACTGATGCCCTGCTGGCTACAGCGGCACGCCTGCAGAGGGTGGAGCCCCAACACGCAGCTGCCGCCGCCATCGCTGCTGCTGCTGCGGACGCAGTTGGTGTAGCTGCTGTGCCTGCTGGTGTCAGCCTGCAGCTGAACTGGCCACCTGCTGCATCCACATCTCTCGCCCGGCCTTCCCCAAGCCTTGTTGGTCCTTCCTCGGTGAGTGATGCATAGTGTTGCCGGCTTGCGTATGCCAGCTTAAAAGTCAATCTTACTGTGTGGGCGAGGATGCCGCCATCTGACAGGAATCATGTGCGTCTCCTGTTTGACTTTTGTGCCCTGCCTCCCTGCGCACCGTGTGGGCATCTGGCCATGCTGCGCCTCGCATGCTGTGCAAGCCTGATGGTAGAATTCAGGCACTTTGTGCTGACTTACTGCCGGGCACTGCCGGGTGTACTCACAGTCTGCCGCTTGTCCTGACTGTTATGCTGTGTCAAACAGGCGCTAATTGGGCGATTGGGCAGCCCAAAGCGTGGCAGGGACCCTGCTGCGACAAACTGTGCACGCCGTGCTGGAGGATTGAGCATTCTGGGCGGGAGTCCTTCAGCAACGCAGGTGTGCAACATGATTTACCCGGCGCTGTCCAGCACAACCATGCTGTTGACTGGCCTCACAGAGGCGCACCTGCCTGTGTAGTCACCCTCTGCTTGCTGCTTTTGGGTTATGCTGCACTTTACAGTGCACGTCCCACGTCGCTGTCACTATGGTGAAGTGGGCAATCAGCACTCACTGTGACCATAGTTGCCTGTGCTGGCTGACCACTCCAGCATGAATGATCACACGCGTATCTGCCGATGGTGCAGGGCATGCCTGCTCCAGTGCAAGAGGAGGAGACCCAGCTGCAGCTGCAGCAAACTGGCAGCTCCTCCCCCAGTGGTGCAGTCGATGGGTCAGCAGGAACTGTGGTGTTCATTGCGCCATACAGCACGGCCGCTGCAGCTGCGGGTGAGGGCACAGGGGATGAGACAGGCGAGCGCTGCAGCCAGCAGGTCAAGAAGATCAAGCCGCTGCAGTCCCCCAGCTCTATGTCATCAGCCCGTATCCAGACAGGCATGCAGCAGCAACAGCACTCCAGCCGTGCTGAGCCCATGCTGTCAGGCCGACGATTCCACCCAGCAGCAGCAGCAGCAGCAGTGCCACCTTCCACTGGAGGCCACGGCCAACAACACAGCACGTCAACACAGGTGGGGAGGGTGCCCCTGAGGTCTTGAGGCCTTCTGCGGTCTAAGTACGGTCTGCAGTCAGTAGCTTTGGCGGCAATTATGGACCCAGCAGGTCGATGTCAGCGGTTCAGTGTTATGTTTCACATTGCTGTTGTAATGCACACCCCGTCCCCAACACCTGGTGTCACGTTCATTTTTGGCATCATGAAGTGTAGGGTGGCAATGTGTGCCTTAGGGAAAGGCTTATCAACCACACACTACACGTGACAGTGCCACTTGGCGCCATTACCTCGTTGAGACCCATGTTTGTTTGTTGCTGATGAAGCTGTGTTTCTGTCCTGTACGGCTTGTTGCATCATGTGTGCAGCACCTCCAGACAGCAACACCACAGTTCGCAAACAGCTTTCCTGCACTTCCGTCATCGCATCCAGAGGCCCACCTCTCTACCCAGGCTTCCATTAGCGCGGCAGCCGGCACGCAGAGGGCACCAGCTACGGCCACCTACACAGCACTGTCCACACCATCAGCTGCAGACCTGCAATTGCAGCCTGGGGCATCACATCCAGGGCAGCAGGTGGGTCGTCACCAGAACGAGGGGTCCATGGTCGTGCATCAGAACACTGTACTTGCTGTGTTATTCCTTGCGAAACTGCATGCTGAAAGGTCTTGTTGTGCTGTTAGATGCCATCAGGGTGAGCAGCCCCCAGAAAGTCCTCTTCCACAACCTTTCAGGGTATAGCTGCACATGACAGCACAATGCGCAGGGCCGTGTCATATCAGCCCGTGTGTTGCCGCTGCGCAGGCTGCACCACCACCTGTGGCGCATCACCCTGCAGCCTTTGCCTCAGCCCCAAGCCTTGCTTCCTGGGCTGGCTCACCACAGGTAGGCCAGAAGGCTGTTTGGCTGTGCTGGAGTCGGCGCAGTATTGCACAAGACGCATTGCATTTACTGCACTTTCTCAGCAGCTTAGTCTCAACTTAGTCAAGTTGTAGTAGTGAGCCCTGGTAGGCTGGGCTGCAGCCCGGAGATTGTGATGAGGTTGGCATGCCATCATCTCATCACTGTGGGGTTGCATTTTCAGGACAGCTTATTCAGCCCTGTGGACCTGCCAGACACCTTGCAGTTCATCATAGTTGTTGCCACCTGACAGGACGCACACGCCTCAACAACATACCTGTCTCTACCGTGCCGCGCTGTCCACCTTATCTCACTGCGAACAGGGGCAGGTTTACTTGCAGCAGCACACACTGGGCAGGCCGCCTGCAGCAACTCCTGCCAGCAGCAGCACACTCGGGCAAGCCGGGCGGCACCAGAGCAGCACCCAGAATGCCCACAGCCCGACTATGGTGACACAAACAGGCCTCAACACCCTTCAGAGTGCTGGCTCCGGCCCCTCCTCCAGCACACCAGGCAGCTCAGGAGGCTTGGGCACAACTGGGCATGGCATTGCCCCTGCAGCACTGCTGGGCACAGATGCAGGCACTCCTGCCAGCGCAGCTCCAGCTGCAGCCGCTGCTGCTGAGCCACAAGTAGGACTAATGCTACAGCAGCTCGTGCAACACCTACAGCAGATCATGCAGCAGCAGCAGGTGATGATTCAGCAACAGCACGCGCAGCAGCAGGCGCAGCAGTATGCACAGCAGTATGCGCAGCAGCAGCAGCCTGGACTGTCAACATCAGACATGGAGCGCATCCTGCAGCTTGTGCACGCACTGCAGGTGCAACCGCAGGCTCACAGCATGCAGTCACTGATGGTACAGCTGGAGCGCTGCCAGCAGCTACGTGCCCCGTCTGACGACTGCCGCTGCAGGCGAGTGCCACAGGTGAGAGCTTTGTCAAAGCTGGGTGTGCATGCATGGGCATCTCACGAGGGGGTAGGGTGCTCAGCCTGACCCAGCAGTGCCTGACTGACACAGGTTTGGGATGCCGTGATGCCCGAGGCAGCTGTAGTCAATGCTTGGGACGTTGCTGGCTTTGTGGGGTCTGATCACAGCACTGCTGGTGGCACTGTGTAGTGAGTCGCATGCGGCATCATGACATCACCGTGTGGTGCCTCTGTTGCAGGAGGGTCAGACCGGCACAATGGAGGTGGATGCGGCTGACATGCAGGTTGATGGGCAGGCGGCTGGCATGGAGATTGATGGCGAGGGTGCCAAGGAGCCCTGCACCTGCAGGGCCTGCCTCATGGCTGCGCTGCATGCCAGCCTCAGGAGCGCCATCCAGTAACAGATAGCAGATAGCAGAAGGAGCCCGTCATTGTCGTGCTGAAGTCGCATGCGGGTTGTACGTGTCCGTCTGCGCAGCCGATCGTGGCTGAGCAGTACACTGCTGGCTATACAGCGCACATGTTGTTTGATGTGCATACTGCCATATCCATGCATCTTTTGTTGTTGAGAGTTCTTGTTAGGGAGTAGGTGTGCATCCAAGCTTTATGATGCGATCCCCTTGGTGGAGCTGTGTATTGTTGGAAGTGCTCAGCTTTCACCAGGTGGTGGTGGGTGCTTGGGTTGTGGGCGTGTGCAGCAGCATTGTAGCTGCATGCACGGCACTTGCACCGTTTACTCAGTGACCTTTGCTGGCACTCTGCCAGCACAACATGATTGACTGTGGCTTTCTCGCACACAGCCCCAACAGGGAGTCTCCATTGCCAGCGGATGCAAAATGCCTTCGTGTCTATTGAGGTCTTGTGCTGCGCAGCAGGTGCACATCCATGCAGCGTGCAGCACGACGCGTTTCCACACAACACATTCAAGCACAGTCCCTCGACGCTGCAGGCTGCGAAACCACGACACCACAGTGCACGCTTATAAGACCGCAACATAGTGCTCCACAGTGACTCGCCAAACAATTATCACCTCAGCACAAGGTGTGCTTGCTCACCCTCCAGCACAGGGTATGCTTGCTCAGCAAGGGTGACCCCTCAGCACAGGTATGCTTGCACTTCTGGCAGATATGGGCAGACCAAACCACTGAGCAAAAGTGATTTACCTGTGTAGTGTGTGTAGGGAGGGGGGATGGCTACCAATTGGGGAAATGGCATGCCAACCCTCATAGCCTGGCCATAGGGAGGTTCAAACTCATTACGTAAGCACCGTTGCATGTTTGAACGCATCGAGGAAGGGGACTGTGATGAAACCTCCTTTGTGTTCAAGCTGTGAAGGAAGATACATCTGGGCAGGTTTCCAGCCTACGGAAGAGCTGACACTACAAGAACAAAAATTCCCGCACTCATGAAGTGGATGTTGACACAGTTTGCAGCTTCGTTGGCTGTTCTGGCTGCTATTCATGTGTCCGTTCAGAGTCCATGTGCGCGTCACTTCTACGAGAACATAGCCTCCGCTTGCATGCTACTGTTCTGGGCCAGCCAGCAACGAGTCGAAGGCGAGAACAACAAGGCACGCCTGCAGGTGAACTTCCAGGCCTTCATGACCACAAGATCGATCCAGCCTGACGACAGCTTCCAGCACTTGTTGCACGGCTTGATCACCATCACTGTTTCTGCATGTTTCGATCGCAGGCGCTATGCCAGAAGCTCGAAAGGTTTGCAGCGGTTTGTGTTATGCATGATTTGTTTCAGCTCAGCTCCAGCCAGCTGCTCGTGTTCACAGACTGCTGTGACCTTGAAGGTTCAAAACTGCTCACAGTCAGTGGCTTGCAAGTCATCCACTGGCGTCTTTCGTGTGCTTTGAGTGACGTTTCACGTGGCATGCGTGCTGATACAGGATTGACAATGGTGATGGTGCCAGCTCTGCAGAGTGAGTCAGGCTGCCAGGGCCCATGTTTCGACCACACCAATGCCACACAGATGCTGCAATGCCAACTGGCAGCATGCAGTGCTGCTGCGCAGCGGCCACAGCTGCTGCGTCTTGCATGTTGCACCTGCCCACTCAGCATCCTCTTTACAGCCGAGCTCAGAGCACAAACATCACATGGCTGAAATCTTGGGCATGTGCCTGACCGTGGAGCAACAACAGCAAGGATACTTGGTGCACAACCCTCTACAGTTTCAAACTATCAAGTTGATAGTCACTGACAGGCACCCATTTCTCAAGACACGTGGCGTAGAGGAGCAATGGCTGAGGCAGTCAGCCCCTGCTGTCTTTCTTGTGATGGCTGCTGTGTGGGCGGATTGCATCCACGGTACTGATTGTTGTGTGCTGCCTGCATCTGGGTGCTTTTCAGCTTCATGGAGTACCTGTGGGAACTTGAGCCCATGTTCGCAACACTGGGCGCAAAGCGGGAGGTGATGATCGTGTTTTCACAAGGCGCAAACCAGACTGTGGCTTGACTAGCTCAAACCAGCCTGACAACAGCGCCAAGCAAGCATGCGCAGCCGTGTCTCCGCCCTTCCTCGCACCATCCCCTGCTAGCTACCTCTCACACAACCCGTCTCCTGCAACTGCTGTTGGACACATGTATGTTGTCTCCATGATGCACGCAGCCGCCTACGCCCAGGCCGTCCTCTTTGCTGCCTACCTCACCAAGCCCATCCCCCAAGCCCCCAGCAAGCCCCTCTCCATCCCCCCTTCTTCCCCCCAGCCCCAGCCCTAGCCCCAGCCCCAGCCCTGATCATCCCCTTCCAGAGCCAAGCCCGTCACCCAAGCCACCCAGTTTTTCACCCCGACCCCCACCACTGATGATCAGCCCCTCTCCTTCACCACATGATCCTCCAAGCCCTAGTCCCTCACCATCACCCTCACCGTCACCATCACCACCTCCAAGGAGTCCCCCCAGCCCCAGCCTCAGCCCCATGCCTTCTCCTCCCCTGCCGGAGCTAAGCCGCCCACCCCAGCTCCCAAGCCCCTCACCCCAGCCTCCGGCCAGCACCTCCGGGCAGCCAAGCGGCGCTGGCACTGCGCCCGACATGTCACACAGCAAGAGCCACCTGCCCCCTACGCATGTGCAGCTGAAGTGCCTGCGGGCAGAGCAGCAGCTGGAGCACCTTGTCCAGATGATCAGGTGACCACCACCATTCCCTCTGCCACGGTTTGTGTAAGAAATGTTGTGAGGCCTCCACAGGCCCGTCAAGCTTGCAGCTGCAACGTTGATTCAGCAGCATGCAATTGCAGCAGGTCCCTCCTTTGATTGAGCGTGAAGCCCTCCCTCCTCCTCTCCCGCCCTTACAGGAGTGCAGAACAGACGGACCTGGAGATGTCCCCACCCTACGGCTTCCTCGAGCATCAGGACCCAGCATCGGAGCCCATCACACCCCATATGTTCACGATCGTTGCGTCTTGGCTGTCTGAGGTGGCGTTTGACTTCAGGTTGCAGCAGGAGACCCTGTTCCTGGCAGTAGCTCTGCTGTCCAGGTTCCTGGCCAGCTCCACGGTGCGTTGTTCTGTGCTGACATGCTGCCTGTGGTCTTGATTCGCATGGCGACGCACAAAATAGCAAGCTTGCATCCCCTGTGCTGCACACCCCTGCTGTGTGAGGTGGCCTGACGTTCATCCCGCCTTTTTTTCTCCTGTAGGGCGTGACACGCGGTAACCTGCAGATGGTCGCGGTGGCCTGCATGATGATCGCTGCCAAGTCAGAAGAGGTGGGTAAAGCTTTGCATGTCATGGGTAAGTGTATCTACTGGCTAGATGCTGTGCTGCCTGTTGGCCATCATGCTTCTGGGTCAGGCACGATTGCCACTTACAAGTGCTGGCTGCTGTTGTAGGTCGTGTGCCCTACCGTGAAAGAGCTGACTGACATTGCAGCAAACTGTTTCACGGTGAGTTTGGCTCGATTGCAGATTGCTGTACCCTTTTGAGCATGCACAGTGCTGTCTTTGAGGTGCTGCGCTTTGGGTCTTTTTTGTGACATGCTGCCTCTGTCGTCTCCTTCTTCCTTTGCTTCAGTTGCAAAGGGAAGCGCTCAAACTTGCTGACCCCGCCTCTTGTTGTTTCCTTCCTTTGGTGGTGCCGTTGGTGTTGTGTTGTGCTCTATCGCTACACATCTCTGCATGGTACACCTCTGCGTGTCTGATAGGCATGCCCTAATGGTTGGTGCGCCCAGTGGATGCTCCACACGTGCAGTCAGGCCATGGCCAACCTTGCTGCTCCTGCTCCTGCGTCCGTCCTGCAGGTTGAAGAGCTGCTGCACATGGAGCGCATCGTGCTGGACAGCCTGCAGTGGCGCATCAAGGCGGCGACTGCCTACACCTTCCTGCACCTCTATACGCATGGCACAACTGCCAAGCGTGCTGCTAGTGCTCAGCCTGCCTCAGAGCTCCTGACGGCAGCTGTGGTCTCCAAGGCTGCCTACCTGACTGAGCTGGCACTTATTGACTACAGCATGTTGCGCTTCAGCCCGAGCCTGGTGGCTGCCTCAGCCCTGATGCTGTCAGAGAGCTGGTCCCCTGAGGGTGCTGCGGTGGATGAGATCAAGCTGCTGTCTGGTGAGCGCATGGGTGACATCCGATGTCAAGGCTTGAGCTCCATAGCTACAGGTGTACCTTTGAAGTTTGTGATTTGAAATGTTGAGTACATGGGTGATATGTCTGGATATGCCCTGTAGGTGTACGTGTGCTGACAGCTGTCTATTGGATAGATGAGATTGAGCTGAGAGGGGGTGCTATGGGAAGCTGTGTGTCTATCATGGTCGGTTAGGTTGCCAGCCTTATCGGTGGCCAAAGCCATGATCTGGCACTGAGAACGATGCTGTGCTGTGCCTGCAGGCTTCTCTGCTATGGACTTGCAGAGCTGCATGTCCCGCTTGGTCTGTCTACACAAGGTTGCAGATACCTCAGAGGGCAAGGAGTCACTTGCACCACTGCTGTTCATCAAGGAGAAGTACTCCCAAGACTGCTGGCTCAACGCCTCTCATACTGCTGTCCCCCAGGGTGCAGAGCTGCCCGGTGGCTCCGAGGCTGGTGTTTCCGGCAGTGCAGTCCCTAAGACTACCGGTGTGCTGCACTGAACTTCACTGTGAGTCACAGTGACTGTGAGTCTCTCGCAGGCATGCATGGCGTCATGGGACATTGATTGTGACCGTTGCTTTCGGGAATGGTGCAGCTACGGTCGCAGTTGCTGCTTTGGTTGCAATATCTTTGCAGAAGCTCACTAAGTTGCCTTGCACCTACGCAGTGTCCTTCCACCTGAATACTTTCCTTGCACCAACATACTTTGCTTGCACGAACATGTGAATTGCAGTGTGATGCACCGTCTGGTGTCACACCATGGCATGGTGCTGAGCTCTACATGCTGTCATGTTGCATGTGCAGGACCCTATGACGAGCCCGTCATGGCATGTGGCAGGAATAAGCAGACCCAGTGGGTCAGCTACGATGTGCGTCTACTGACAGTTGGCACTCCAGAATCAACGCTTTCAGTCAACGACTCATGCTTGGTAGTCACCTACAGCAACACAGGCGTTGGTGTGTCTGGTCACTCAGCGACTGCTGATACTGCTGAGGGCGCTGTAGCTGCAGCAATATGAGGGCTTGTACTGACTCAGTGTATAATAGCGGCTGCTGCCTATTTTACAAGATACACATGTTTGTGCAACATGTTTGTCTGAAAGGGGTTGAGGGGCGCTTACCAAATGGCCGCTGTCTGTACCACAATGACTAGGATTGGCCTGATGCACCGTCTGTCTCTGCTGCTGGTGTGACTCATTCTTTTTTGGGACAACATCCTGTAGCAGTACACGCACTCATGTGCACCAGCTGGAATGCTGGCATGGACGCACAGCAATCTGTGAAGCATGGCTGCCAGTGCGGTCGTTTTGTTTGGGGCATCTGTCATGGCAGGCGTTCCATGTGACCAGTCTGGTTGCTGGGTTTAGGGCTAGGGTTTAGGGTTAAGGGCCTTCAGGGCTAGCACTGCTTGAGGGTTACTGTAATAATGAGCGATTTTGCTACGGCAGCAAGACGGGTCTCTGCCCGGGCGACTACAGCTGTGCCGCACGCTGGGCTTGCTGCTGGCGGTGTATGCTTTGTGGACTGTTGGTGGTCATGCTGGTGTGTCTCATAGGAAGAAAGTGTAACAGCATTTGTGACGGCAGTGAGACGATGTGCTGAACTTTGCTGAGTTGGCACATGCCCTGACACCCCTGACTGTGATCAGTGTTGGTTGGACTAACTGTGCAAGGATGGATGACCAAGCCTGCGAGCTGAAGTGTTGGCATGCGGCACAGCTTGAAAGCGAAAGCCAGTAGCAGGCTGCCATTGTTTTTGTTTGTGGCAGCGACACCAGGCAAGGCACGTCATGATGATCAGCCAGTTGCAGTCCCTGGTGACAGTGGCCTCTCAGCAATTGCAACCCATTCACATAATCGCTCAACCGTCAGTCCCTCCGCTGGCCCCACCACATGCCAACCCTAAGTCGACATTACGATTTCATACAGCGTCTCTGGCACCACCCTCCACTGGCCTGGCAAGCCAAGCAAATCGAGGATATAGACAGTCCACAACAGCTGCAGAACGGTCAATCACCAGAGTGACACTTTGCTGAGGCCCCATGCTTGGGCTGCACGGCTCAACAAAACACAGTCAGTGAGTAGGGCGCGTCAGCTAAGCACTTTGCAGTGCGAGTGCATGTGTGTCAACACATGCACATTACCACAGAAAACCACAAAAGTTGGAGGTCCCAAGTCAAACATCACACAGTACAAAGCACATGGCGGTTAGACCAGACCAGACAGACAGCTGAACGCTCACAGCAGGGCGCATAATCTCAGGTTGCTGTCAACAGCAGAGTTGAAGTGCACAGCTTGAAGCATGGACGGTGCTACTGCTGCAATGAATACGCTCTCACACACATTGCCAACAATGCTGCATTAACAGCTCCTACCAGAATCACCTGCAACTTCAGCCAGTCAGGGTGACCACAGCTACACTATCATACGCAGCCTCAATTCAATAGTCTGATCACTCACACCAACAAGTATTGACATGCTCAAAAAATCTGCACACCCCCAAAAATCTGCACAACACAAGCCAAAGCTGCACTGCAGCTCAAGCCGATCCAACACAAATCAATGCCCAATCGGTACTGCAACTCAAATCATAACTATCCCTTGGGGGCTACCAGCAGCCATATGCACTCCACGAATCATGCCGATGACTAATCCAGTAACGCCGCCAGCAGCTCCCTGCGCATTTTGCAGCTAACTGCATCCGCTGTGGGCTCAGAAGTCTTCTGCTGCTTCCGCCGCTGCTGTGACTGCCTGGGTGCAGCACCGCTGCCCGATGCCCCTGCTGCTGCTGAGGATGCGTTGCCACCAGCACCCTGCAAAGTATGTAGCAGCAACATGCCGCAGCAACAGACACAGTCGGACTGTCAGCAGATGAACAGTCAGTGTCCATCTCAACCATGGCAGCATGGCGCCACAGTGCTGCAGCAACTCCAGCTCTAGTTAACTGTGGGGTCATCCTGGCAGGGCAGCCTCGCAAGCACGGCGCCATGCACACCAACCTTCCACACAGCTGTCACTGCATGTGGACAGCATGCGTGGTTTCTGGGCTGTCCTTATTCACCCCTCCTTGCTTGCAGCTCGCTGCAAGGGCAACACACTAACAGCAGCATCACCTTGACCCTGCAAAGGCCCAAACATTGTGCCAAACCCACCTGGCCTTCAGCAGTCTCCTCCTGCTTCCGCTTGCCCTGCCGCCTGTTGCCACTGGCTGTGCCGTTGCTGCCGCTGCTCTTGGTTGCTGCTGTGCTGCTGGTCTGGTGTGTGCCCTGCCACATGGCCCCCAGCAGGCTCAACACCTCCAGCAGCTCATCCCTGGCTGCGGCAGTGGCACGCACCTCAACCTTCCTGCAGGGGGGAAACAGCGGTAGACAGAGGTAGGTGGGGCATGCTAGATATACAACCATCTTGCAGATCAACACAGTATCTTTGGGCCATACTCCCGTTGTAAGCCTTTCAGTCAATTACTCACCCACTTACTCACCCTCTTGTTCATGCATACACGCATGCACTCAACAACTCTGTCACTCACTCACTCCCACCCACCTAAAGAAGATGGCAGAGCGCTCCACAGCCAGGTCCAGGCACTCCCGCATGCTCAACGGCTTGTGGTGCCGCTTGCCCCACTCATTGTCAAGCTGAAGGGGGGGGGGTCAGGAGGAAGGAGCGGGGCAGGGTGAGGTATGGGATTAGCTGGCAGGGCTGTGAACAGGGCAGTAAAAGGCATTATCAGCCTGGCTGCTGGACGCACGATGGCAGCGCTGCAACACTCTGGTGATGATGACCCTGCAAAGCCTACGCCATACAAAAACCCAGCTGCTTGGGCGTGTGAGTCCTGTCCAGTCGGTGGTGCCTTCATGGAGACCCAGCACACCTCAACACCACTCACAATTTGAAGACAATGAACATCATTCCCTCCCCTGCCAACCCCCCCCCCTTCCTTCCCAGCCCTTCATTGTCTCCGCTTACCTGGCAGGTGACCTTGGCCTCCAGCTTCCTGGAGAGCCAACACACCTCAACAAAACTCATTCAGAAACAGTGAACAGGAACCCCAACCCCATGTCCATATCCATGCCCCCCCCCCTCCCAAACACACCTCCTGAATTTCTCCCCTCACCTGGCAGTTAACCATCTTCTCCAGGTCCACCCATGTCACTGGGTGCTCGCTGCTCTCAGCTGGAAACACCACAAAGGTCGGGTAGCTGTTAAGCAGACACCCTGAACGGTGCAGCAGCAGCAGCAAGGACAAGGTTAGGCAAGGTGGAACATGCAGCTGTGTTGAAGCTCAAGCAGGTCAAATTAGCTTGAACCCGTTTGCGTCCCCTTTGCTGGGGGTTTCCTGCTGCTGCTGCTGCTGAAGAGCCGGCAGCAGCAGTAGCAGCAGCAGCAGCGATGGCAGCACCTGCAACCACTACCCACCTGCTGGGTAGGTCATACTTGGCTTCAGCCCCACCGCTGCGTTTGCCACCTAGCCACAGCTGGACACCCCCCCCCCCACCCCTCCTCAGGAAGCCACACACCCTTCCTAAGTGTGGCCCAGGAACACCTGCTGCAGGGGCAAGACTTCTCGTGCATGTAGCAGCAGCAGCAGCGATGGCCGCTCTTGCAAAGCCTCACCCACCTGCTGGGTAGGTCATGCCAGGCTTGACCTCCACCCGCTGCACGCTGCGCACGTAGCCACGACGCTTGAGGGCAGTCGCTAACAGGAACTCATCAGGGGCCATGCCGGCACGAACACTGGCACACGCCTTGTGCAGCAGCTTGCCAACCTGGGGGGGGGGGGGGGGTGGAGGGGGGGGGGGTGGGCGGGGGGGGGGGGGGGTGGGGGGGGGGGGGGGGCAGAGCAGACAGCATGATGCAATCAGGCGTGGTGCTGCCTCTGTAACAGCAAGCCTGCCATAGTGGCTGTGTGTACTCATGTGGCTAACGTGATGGTCTTCACGCACCGTTCACGCTTATGGGTCACTACGTCATCTGGGTCACTATGTCAAGAGACAGGCCCAAGGGCACCCTCACCAGCCCTTTTCACGGTCGCTGCCTGGTGCGGATGCACTGTACTGCACTGTGCTGTACTGCACTGTACTGGCCTGTGCTGTGTTGCACCGTACTTCACTGAGCTGTACTGTACTGCTCTGTACTGTACTGGCAGTACTGCACTGTGCTGGCTGTGCTGGGCCGGCTGCAATGTAACTAAGGTACAGTAGTTCAGTGTAACGACACACACACCTTGATCACCTCGCTCCTGTGGTGCAGCAGTGCCGCCACATGCTCCCTAGACAGCACCATCCACTGGTGGTGGAAGGTCAGGGCAGCAGCCCACTCCTGCGCCACCCTGCCGCTCATGCCGCCGCTGCTTGTCAGCTCCTCCACCACTGCAGTCTTGAGGGCTGTCACCTCTGGGGCGCCAAACTCATAGGCACCGAACAAAGAGACACCGGGCATCAGCAGGTCATCCCTGTAAGGGATAGATAGCAGTGTGACCGGGGGGTGGGGGGTGGGGGGTGATAGAGTGCTTGAGGGTGTGGAGGGTGTGATAGTGGAGGTCTGTCACCTCAGCAGCGCCAAATTCGTAGGCGCCGAACAAGGAGACGCCCGGCATCAGCAGGTCGTCCCTGTGGGGAGGGCGGGGGGGCAGACATTGGTGTGAGGGTGGAAGCAGGGTGCTTGAGGGTGGTTGATGGTGGCACTTATGTACTGGACAAAGACACAAAGGCAATGGCAGACCTTTCATGCCACAGCATTTGTTGGACCAACAACAAAGGGTATCAGAGTGTGTGCCAGCCCTGCGCTGCAGTAGGCTCAGTCAAGGATGTACACCACTTGCTGCAAAAACAGCACCCTATCGTTTCCCCACCCGTGCCACACTCACTTGATGCGTGCCACGGGCACGTCATGTCCGCTGGCCAGTGCTATGTGTGTGACGTCAGGGCAGCGCCTGCGAATCTCATCACAGCTTGCCAGTGTTGCCTCCACCAGGCTGATGTCACCCCACTTGCTGTCCAGCGACGTGCGCAGCATGTGGCCCCGCATCATGTGGCAGCCAGGCATCCCAGGGGCAAGGAACACACCAGCCTACATTCAGGGCAGGGGGGGGGGGCAGGGAGGCGAGGATGGGGCAACACAGACACGTTAGGGGTCAACACCGGTTCATTATACAAGACAGGCACAACAACACAGCGTAGTGTAGTGTGGTGTAGTGTAGTGTAGTGTAGTGTAGTGTAGTGCAGCGCAGCGCAGCGCAGCACAGTACAGTACAGTACAGTACAGTACAGTACAGTACAGTACAGTATACGGTACGTACCGTACAGTACACTACTGTACATGTCCATGCTGGAGCCAACTCATGAAGGTTCATTTCCAAGATATAACAAGGCTGCAGGTGCAGCTCGAGTTGCACAAGTGCTGGCAGAAACACCCTCCACCCAAACACCACCGCCGGCAAACCCCTGCTCACGAAAAATGCCAAAACCCAGCTGTTGCTCAGCACCCACCTTCAAGTGGATAAACAGCTTGACCGATCCCTCTGGGTGTGCTGCCAGCCAGTTCTCCCATATGAGCCAGTTGGGCCATCCAGCATGGTGCAGCAGCACCAGCACTGCCAGCTTGCACTGGACCTGCTGCCCCTCACCACACGGCGGCTGCTGCTGCTGCTGCTGCTTGCTGCCCTTGCCAGCAGGAGGCAGCCCTGCAAACCCCTGGGCACAGCGGGACTGGACCTTCGCAAAGGCCGCCTGCAGGTGGAGGGAGAAGAGGATAGGAAGGGAGTGATGGGAACTTGGCTTGAATTTGAAATAGCAGGTGTCAACCTGATATTGTCAACCTGAGGACTCTGGTGTAAATGGAAGAAGGTTTCAGGCGTCAAATCTTGGGGAGTGATTAGTGGGGAGGGATAGAGGGTGGGTGGATGCCAAAATGTGATAGTCGTGGGAGGCGAAGCTGGAAGTCAGGCACTCAATTTATGGTGACAGTAACCCGCGGCACGCAACAAGTCACTACATAGCTGTTGTGCCCGCTCACCGGGTTCCAGTTGGGCTCATCAGGCCGCATCTTGGGCTGCTTAGGGCGCTGGCGGGGCTCAACGGCAGCACCTGCTGCGCTGCAACCAGCAGCAGCAGCAGGTGCAGCTGCTGCTCCGCTGCCAGCAGCAGCAGCAGCAGCAGCAGCAGCAGCCGCCACTGCTGCTCCGCTGCTACTAGCATTGCATCCTGCAGCAGCAGCAACAGCTGCTGCTGCGCTGCTGCCCGCTGCAGCAGCCCCTGCTTCTGCACTTGCCCCTGCAGCAGCAGCTGCTGCTGTGTTGCTGTCCTCTGCAGCAGCAGCAGCCGCTTCCGCTTCTGCTACCGGTGTGTTGTCCTCTGCAGCACAAACCGCTGCTGCTGCTGCTGCTGAAGCCGTGTTGTTGTCCTCGGCTGCTGCTCCTGCTGTGTTCCCCTCTGCAGCAGAAGCAGCCACTGCTGCTCCTGCTGCTGCTGTGTTCTCCTGTGCAGTAGCAGCAGGTACTGTTGTTGCTGCTGCTGCTGCTGCTGCTGCTGCTGCTGCTGCTGCTGCTGCTGCTGCTGTGCTGTCCTCTGCAGCAGCAGCCGCTGCTGCTGCTGTGTCGCTCTCTGCAGCAGAGTCTGCTGCTGCCACTACACTGCAACCACCAGCAGTCCCTGCAGCCGCTGCACTGCTATCGCAGCTGTTGCTGCTGGTTATGCAGATGCCAGGCACTCTGTCTCCCTCCTGCTGCTGCTGTTGGCCTGGGGTTACGTCTGGCAGCGTCACAAGCTGTGGGTGCTGTTGGTGGTGCTTGCTGCTGCTGGGAAGCGGGGGCAGGCCTGAATGTTGCTGCTGCTGCTGCCGCTGTTGCTGCGCCTCGCAGTTGGTCTCGCATGTCTGCTGCTGCAGTTGGGCGCAGGGTGCTGTACAGCTGGTGACTATCCCTACACGTCCCGGTTGGAGACTGTCCTGCTGCTCCTGCTGCTCGTGCTGCTGCTGGTGCTGCAGGTTGCTGGTGCATTGCTTGGGCAAAACTGGCTGATGTGCGATGCTATCGTACTGCCCGTTGTTGCTGTTCACCACAGAGGGCAGGATGGCACTGGCGATGGCACTCTGTGGTGCTGCTGTGTGTGCACTGCCACCAGGCTGTTCGCCAGATGGGGGGCAGACACTGACCAAGCTGTCTAGCATTGCTGCTTCGCTGCTTGTGGATCTATCTGAGTCCCCACCGGAGTGCCCAGAGGCCGTGCACGGTTCTTGCTGACTGCCAAGAGAAGAGCCTGCTGCTGTATGTAGGGGCTGCATTGCGTGGCAGCTGCTTGTAGTATTCACCTGGTGACAATGCTCGTGAATTAATGAATAGCAAGGGTTCACACCAGAAGCTTTACGACGCAGCTTCAGGCCCAACAGCCGATAGCAGCAAGAGCAGAAGAATGATGGGCTACACCATCGAGTTCAACAGCCTGGAGGCTATCCACTTCGAGCGTCAGCGAACGAAGGCAGGTGACGACGAGCTTTGATGTATGCGCGTGCTTCTACGTGATTTGCGGCCCCGATTAATGGTTAATTCGAAAGCTGCGGTCCCGCCAAATTTGAAATGGACTGATGTCATTCTCAAGCAGCTGCTTTACCACCTTTCGACTTTGTGACACCCTCTCAGAAGCATCGTTTGTCTCTGAACCCGCCTAGTGGATGTTTTCGTGTACACAGATCAGATCCTTGGAATGTGCAAAAAGCACTCTGGGTGATATAAGCCTAATAAGCGCAGTATTACATGCTAATCACAGCAATTGAGCTGCATAATTGGAGCAGTAACCAAGATGACTTCAAGCCAGGGTGTTCCGCTGCTGCTGGTGAGTCTGGCACAAGACACAGGCAATGTCCAATATCCGGTGGTGCGTGGAGTTACAGATATAATTCAACCAGACTCAAACGCAGCACTGACAGCAGCAGCAGCAGCAGCTGCAGTTGGGGCCAGCAGCAATGCATGCGGCAGCAACACCAGCAGCAGCAGCAGTGGCAGCACTGTACAAGTGGACAGCATGCAGAGCGCGTCAGGATTTGACACACCCACACATGCATACTAGCGTGACAGGGTTACTCAGCACAGTCACAGCTCTAGGCGTCAGCGCCTGCATGCTCTTTTGCACAGCAGTACTGCAGTTGCATTTCCCCTTCTTCTGTCATGCTGCTGCCTCTGCCACTGCTGATGGCGCTGCTGCTGCTGCTGCTGCTGCTCAGGAGTGTGCTGCCACTAAGCGCAGGGTTGCGTCCCAGGATGACTTTAAGACGTACGGCTTTGCACTGCTGCACAGAGACACAGGGCAGCTGGTGAGTGGTGCTGGGGTCAGCGCACATGGGGCCCGGGGGGGGGGGGGGGGGGGGGGGGCTTGTCAGCTTGGAGGACGGCAGTAGCTGCAGCGATGTGTGTGATCACAGCATAGGGTGGACGGTGGTTGGGCATAGGGTGGGATGGTGTGAGAAGGAAGCAGAGTGGAGAGGTGGGGGCATGCGTGCTGGGTGCATCAGGAAGTTGGTTTTTACTTGCTGCTGGCAGTGCAGCGCAGCTGGGGACGTGCAGCTTGTCAGTAGTGGGTGGTAGCCAACAGGAATGCCAGGGCAAGGGTCTGGGGGGTGAGTGGGGGGTTGGCATACGCAGGCACAAGAGTGTGGATACAAGGACAGGCAGCACAGCAGTAGGAGGTAGGTTTGCATGTGGTTTTTTGGTCGGCGCACAGTGCTTGTGGTCCATGGGAGGGTGATGGTTTTGCCAGAACAGCAGGGACAAGTGGCGTGGGGCAAGGAGGGCAGGCAGGGGAGGGCGGCGCAGTGAATGCAGGGGGTGCACAACGCAGGTGGCAGTTGTTATGGGGCTGTGAAGGTAGGTGGGGGGTGGTGTTAGGCACGGAGAATACACGTGCATAAACATGCAAGCCACATGCAAGTTGTGTGTGTGGGGGGGGGGGGGGTGGAGGGGGGGACGGATGGCGGATGGGGTGGTCTGTAAGGTAAATTGCGTGCTGAGCAGGCATAGCGAGTGAGGCATAGTGAGAGAGCTAGGACATAGCAACGGAGGAGAGGGGGCAGGTGCTTGACTGGCTGAGTTGTGGATTGCTGCTTTGATCGCCGACTGCTGCTGCTGCTGCTGCTGCTGCTGCTGCTGCTGCTGCTTGTCACGTATTGTGTGTAGGTTGCCACTGGGAGTGGTCCAGTGACTGATGGCAGCACCTACCCTGACGCAATACACCATGCCATCGCACGCGGACTGCAGGTGATTGGGGGCGGGTGGGTGGGTGTTTGGGGGGGGGGGTGTTTTTGAGGGAAGGATTTGGGGGAAGGGGGCTCATGCTGGTTGCAGTCTTACAGTTTTCCCCAGTAACTGACTAGGTTTTGTTGGCCTGGAGCTGCCGAAGCTGTGCAGCTGACTCATGTGCCTCTGCAGGTGGCTGTCAGGCAGTGCTGAAGCCTCGGCAGCGATGCTACTGGGGGGAGCCCATATGCCAACTAACATATGCCTGTAGTTACGTGTATATAGCTTTGGGCTCACTCAGTAGCTGCTGCGCTGCTGCATTGTCTGCTGCATACGTGGTTTATGCTGCTGCTGCTGTTGCTTCTTCTGCTTTTTTCTTCTGCTGCTGCTTGTTGTGCTTGTTCTGCTGCTGCTGCTGCTGCTGCTGCTGCTGCTGCTGCTGCTGCTGCTGCTTGTTTTGTTGTGTGCCCCTCAGGCTGCTGTTGCTGCGGGTGCTTCCTCGGTGCTGCTGCACACCGACTCATCAGTGGCACTGCAGACAGTGAGTGACTGGGGGGGGGGGGGGAGAAAGCATCCGTGGCACATCAAACAGTGAAGGGGGGGGGGTGTTGGCGAAAGGCAATGCAAAGAGAGACAACATGTGTCCGCAGGGACTATGCGTGCAAGCGCGGGGGGGGGGGGGGGGGGGCAGTGATACACCTTGCATCTGTATGACAATACTTTGTTGCCCGACAGGGTAGAGACTGACAGCCACTGACTGCTCTGCACACCAGGGGGTTGCTTCAGAAACAAGCAAAACTCTCGCGCAAAGTAGACGCTGCTGCTGCTGCTGCTGCTGCTGCTGCTGCTGCTGTTGCTGCCGCCCTTTATGCAGCTGCACAAGTCAGGTTATGTTGTGAGGGTGCCCACAGTGTCTGGTGGCAGTGTGACTGTTGGTGAACTGGTTGAGGCGTTGGGTGATGTACAGCCTGTCAAGGTGGAAAGGTGGGTGGAGCAGGGCGGGGCGGTGGACGGGGGGGTGCGGCGGTGGATGTGTGTGTTTGTTGAATACAAGGCTGAAGGGGTCATATATAGTTGTGTTGGCGAGCGTGCGCGCAGCTTCCATGTGTGCGTGTGTGCGAGCGAGGGCGTGCAACCTGAACGCTGTTGTGTTTGTTCCCCTGCATGGCCCCAGGTGGACCAATGGTCTGGCCATAATCCAGGCTGAGTTTGCCCTGGAGGTGATGAAGACAATCAGCCAGGTGCATGAAGCACCACCCAGCAAGTAAGCAGGAAGACAGCGCGGGAGAGGGTGGAGCAGGCAGGAGGGCAAGGGTTGGCAAAGGCCGTCATCAAAGTGCTTGAAGTACACAAAAAAACTACGTAAGCATTTGTGCAGGCATGGGTGTGGGCAGCATCAGCACCAGTCACATTTG
Organism: Desmodesmus armatus; assembly: GCA_007449985.2. Lineage (NCBI taxonomy): Eukaryota > Viridiplantae > Chlorophyta > Chlorophyceae > Sphaeropleales > Scenedesmaceae > Desmodesmus > Desmodesmus armatus. The sequence continues at coordinate 38,410 of VIIQ02000203.1, forward strand.
CTGCAACTGCTCTGTCCCTCCCCCCCCCCCCATCACACACGCAAACACCCTTCACGCACACTCATCAACCCCTGTGCCCTTGTCACCCCTCGACCACACTTCCCAGGTACACCGCTCTTGCCCAGCAGTTTGGTCTGCTGCTGCAGCTGCCCATGTCTGCCAGGAGGGTGCTGGAGGGGGCAGACGACTTCAGCCACGCAGCAGCAGAGGTACGGGGGTGTGTGAGAGGGGGGAGGGGTGGTGTGTGGGGGTGGGGGGGTGGGGGAGAGATGGGAGAGCGTAGACAGGGTGAAATGATGAGGGTGGGGAGCAGGAAGGGTGTTGGAGGGGGGGAGACGACTTCAGCAACGCAGCAGCAGAGGTACGGGGGGTGTGTAAGGGGGGGGGTGTGGGGTGTGGGTGGGTGGGGTGGGGTGGGGGAACTACTTCATTGGGGGAACGGCCTTGCCAACACCGTCGCAGCACACTATGCAGTGCCTAGCGAGCCAATGCAGGCTCATGCGACATCTTTGCTCAAGTCTGCAGCCGTCAAGTCTGTTACAAGTCTGCAGCATCTGGCAGCAGAGGAAGAGGGATGCATTGAAGGAGGGGTGGTGACGAGTTGGCCCAGGGTACGGCCAGGGTGTGACTTCAACTGTCACACGGGTGTGGGTGTGTTGACGCTTGTGCCTGCTGCGCTGCACACATCGCTCTGTCTCGTCACACCACTGTGTTGGGGTGTCGTGGCGATGTTGATGATAATGATACTTTCACCACTGGACTTGACTCTTCTGTACTGAACTGTCTTTTTCATTCAAGCTTTTCTATGCTGGGTATGTGCAGGTGCAGCTGGCATCGGTGGTGCCATGCAAGTGCTGAATTCACGTATCCTTTCATCTGCCCCTGCTCCTGCGTCTGCTGCTGCAGCTGGTGGCTCTGAGGTGTGGTGCTGACAAGGCAGCAGTACTGGCAGCAATGGCGGCTGGCAGCAGCAGCAGCAGCAGCAGCAGCAGCAGCAGCAGCAGCAGCAGCAGCGGCAGCAGCGGCAGCAGCAGCAGCAGCAGTGATCCCACCTCTGCTGTTCTGTTCAGCATGGGCCGCACCTACAGTCCAGAGGAGGGTGCTGCTTATGCTGAAGCTGCTGCAGAAGCTGCTGCTGTCTCTGCTGGTGTGCACACACCCGGTGACGATGCCGATGCCGACAGCAGCAGCAGCAGCAGCAGCAGCAGCAGCAGCAGCAGCAGCAGCAGCAGCAGCAGCGACAGCACTAGCAGCAGGAGGAGAAAGGGGGCAGCAGCCCCACCGAAGGGTGGCCGTAAGGTTGGTCGTCACAGGATGGATCACAGACTCCTGGTGGTGGGGCTGCATAAGCTGCCACCACCATGGGATGCACATGACACCACACGACAGCAGCAGCAGCAGCAGCAGCAGCAGCAGCAGCAGCAGGAAGGGCTGGTGTCTACCTCAACAACGTCACCCGCTGCCACGACCAGCAGCAGCAGTAGCGTCGGCAGCAGCAGCAATCGTCAGTAGCGTCAGCAGTAACAGTGGCATAGGTGGTTTGGGTGCCACTGTGTCCCAGCTTGATGACCACCTGCTGGCCTCATGGCTGCCAGCAGCAAGCGCATGAGCTCACTGGAGGGGGTGGGGCTGGGGCTAAGCAAGTGAGTGCGAGGGGGCTTTTGGGGGGAGGGGGGAGAGGGGAGATGGGTGTGCTCTGGGGTGCAAAAGCAGGCGTGATGGGGTTCCGTGTGCTGAGACAATCAGGAGGAATCATAGGGAATCAGAGGGATTCAGAGGGAGTAGCAGTCAGGCCAGTCAGTTTGTTATTGGGGGTGGAGGCTGGTCAGCAGGAGAGAGGGGGGGGCTGGGGCTCAGCAAGAGAGAGGGGGCTGTATTATGGAGGGGGGGGGGCAGGGTTGTGGGCTGTGGGATGAAACAGCAGGAGTGACGGGGTGGCAGGGGTTCTGTGGGCTGAGGGCAAATGGAGTGAGCTCACTGGAGGGGTTGGGGCTGGGGCTCAGCAACTGAGTGAGAGGGGGCTCTGTTAGGGGGGGAGGGGCAGTGGTTGTGCGGGACTGGGTGTGGTCTGGATGGATGACATGCAGGAGTGGGGTGTTTGTAGGGTTCTGTGTGCTGAGTCAACTACAGGGCATCAGAGCAATATGGATACTGGTTGGGGGCGGAGTGCTGGTCAGCAGGAGGGAGGGTGGGCCTGGGGATCAGAATTTGCCCGATAGAGGAGGCACCTGTTGTCCATGTCAGTTTGCAACTCACACTCGCCCTCACTCCAAAGTGACACCGTGCAGATTCTGCACTGACATCTGTGGCGCTTGTTGTACTTGACTCGAACAACGGGCTTAACCCTAAACCCGTCAAGTAATGGGTTCTATGAGCACCCTCATAAGCCCTTGGCTCGCAGGCTGGTGCTGAGGGTGGAATCGTGCCCTCCATACCTGTACTGTTTGTGTCTGCTTGTCTGCCTGTAATTTTTTTGACCGGCCTGTTGTGCCCAACCCTGAATGCGGTGCACATGATGCTGACCGTGTGGCTGCCATCACTGTGCTGTCACCTGCCTGTGCTGCTGCCTAGGTACAACCTGCCCACCGTCAACAGTGACAGGGCAACACACCTGCTGCAGTTTGATGGAGCTTCACGCAACAACCCAGGTGCGGCTGACTGCATCTGATGACAGAGGGGCCGAAGGAACGGGTTGCATGGGTGGCCTGGGGTGGGGTTGGGTGGGGGCGAGATGAGGGATGTAGTCATCTAAGCAGGGGGAAAGGAGAGTGCACGAACTGCTGTGGACAACCTTGGGCTGGGATCACCTGCAGCAGTCTATTCAACATGGTCTAGGTGCGCGACAGGGGGGGGGGGGGGGGTGAGAGTCAGCAGCAGCTAGGGTTTCAGCTGCTTGGCAAGTTGGGTGTGCTTTGCTGCCCGCAGCAGATCTACCGTACTGGTCATGGATGCTGCTGGAACGGCTGCATGTCTGCCTTCTCTGCTGCTGATGTGTGAGTGCCTGGATGGCCTTTGTTGCACTGGCATGCGATCTGTCTTCCACACAACCAAAAGAACTGCTGCTGTGCTGCTGCGCTGCTGCTGCTGCTGCTGCTGCTGCTGCTGCTGCTGCTGCTGCTGCTGCTGCTGCTGCTGCTGTGTCATGTCCCGCCAGGCCGTGCGCGGTTACGGTTTTGTGCTGTACGACCTGACCAGCAACCTGTTGGTGCTGCGTGGCTGCATGAGCCTGCCCTACGGCTACAACATGAGCGCAGCAGAGTTTGAGGGGCTGCTGGCGGGACTGGGGGCAGCTTACGACATGGGTGTGCGCAGCCTGGCCGTGCAGGTGAGAGGGGGAGTCTGCAGTCACACACTCCAGGCTCCAGAACGGTCGGGCTGGTGCTTGGCTATGCCAGCTTCAGCCCATATGCTCTTTTTCGGAGGGCTGGGGCCGTTTGTGGGTGAAGGTGTACAGGGCTGGGCTGCTGCTGGGCGTAACGGCGGCTCATAACATGTGCATGGACGTTGCCATGCTGGTGAACTTTGGGCCCTGCAAACTCTTCGAGGTGGGGAGCGTACGGGGCTGAGGCATTCAGGCCTACACCAAGTTCTTGCCCTTCTGCACCCCGTGCTCCCCTCCAGAGTGACACAGGCCCCATCACCGCTGCGCTGGATAGCCCTTCTGTGGACGCGCAACACCATCCTGCTGGCGCTAATCTTCTACTGCACCCATGGCTACTGCTGATGCAAGGTCAAACCATTGCTGCTGCCCCCCCCCCCCGCGCTGCATTCCAGGGTGACAGTGTTGCTGTGCTGGACAGCTTGCTGTGGCGTAAGACCACCATGCGCAGCCTCGTCACCTTTGCACGCAAGGCCCAGGTGGCACTGCTGCGCTTTGAACACGTTGACTTCCAGTACATACCCAGGTAAGGGGGGTGGCAGTACGTGTTGAGGTGTGTTGAAAACATGACTGTGTGTATGGTGTGGGGCGGGGGGGGGGGGGTCTACCTGACTGAAAGGAGGTCGATACATACAGAAGGGGGGGGGGGGATGGTGAAACAATTGTGTCAGTCCGGCAGTTGCAGAGCTGTGCTGCAGTGGGTGAGTGAGTGAAGGTGTCTGACAGCACATGGGGCGGTGTGGGAGCGCCTTGTTTGCATATGATCATCACACATGTGTGAAAAGCTGTGGTGCGGGCTTGGTGCGGGTGAAGTGAAGGTCTTGTAAGTTACATCTGCAGTTGAACGTGTCTATTCAAGTACTGGACCCCACTACAAGAATGCATGTTCACATCTTCTTGCAGTGTACTGCGCTGCAGCGCATTCTGCTGTGCTGTGTTGTGATGCATTGACCTGTCAACTTGCCTGCTTCCTCTCCCCCCCCCCTCCCCCAATGCAGGGAGCAGAACATGCTTGCTGACGTCTGGCGTCCATGTCCATGGAGATAGACACAGGGCTGTACACCATACTGCGGCGGGGCGATACGGGGGTGGACGCACTCAAGATTGTCACACGAGCAGCAAAGATCACCAAGAAGCCGGTGAGATCTCACTGCTCTGGGATGAGGCGGCTGGTCCTTGCCGGCCACTCCGCTCTCCTGCCTTTGCTTGGCTTAGACTGGTGTGGGCTCCAGGAGCTACCACAACGGACCATGTTAGCCACAAGTCAGCACCATCATCATCATCATTACACGTGTTTCCAGCCAGGTTCATCGCGCATGCAGCATGCTGCTAGCAGCAAATCGACCTTGGTGCAAGACAAGCAATACACCACCAGGCAACCAGTGACCTAGGACACTAGAAAGCCTGGGCCAGTTACGGCCCTAAAAGCCAACAGCACAAGAAAAAGCTAACATAAGTAGCATGTTGTACACATATTATACAAGCAACTCAGTTGGACATGACCCCTGGTCCAGCTGCAGACCATGCTGCCTGGAACGGCAGGGTCTCAGCGCGCTGCCGCATCCTGCTGCTGTGGCGTGGGGCATTGAGTGGTCGCGGAAAGGCACCCCAGTAGCGCGTGGGTGTGTCAGTCTGTAGAGCATGCTCCGCCAGGAACCGCGCAACGCACATGCATCAGTAAGGTCGTGCGTGTTCGTTGGCTGTCCCAAGGCCTGCAGATCCCTCGTGACACATTTTCCCAGCTCATAGGCGGTGCCCCCCGCGGTGCTGCACCAGCATCGTGCGGTGCTGCACCAAGCAGCCTGTTTTCCCACTGCAACTTCCCTCACAGCAAAGCTTGCTGCTGGTGTTTGCAATGCTCTGAAACTACAATCCTTGATTGGTGTCCAGCGGTCAAGACCACACTGACTGCACTGTCGTTGCACAGCAAACCACACTTCAACAGCTCAATTTTGTTTCTGCCCTGCTGCATCCGCACGCCCCCCCCCCCCACCCACCCCCTACCCCTCCTCCCCCTGCAGCACCTGCTGGAGTCGGTGCTCCAGCTGTACCTCTGCCGCTGCTGCTGGTGGTGCTGCTGAACCGCGTGATGGGCATCAGCCCTGAGGCACTGCTGCTACGGCTGCAGGCCAAGGCAGCAAGCATGGGGGACCCCAACCCTGGCTGGTGCAGGTGAGGTGGTTTGATTGGAAGGGGGCAGTTCAAGTGAGGGTTGTGTGCACACTCGGGGATTGACAAGCAGCTGAGGCTGCAGGCCAAGACAGCAAGCATGGATCAACCCGACCCCTGGCCGGTGCAGGTGAGCATGTGTGTGGGTGGTCGTAGGCAGGGCGGTGAGGCTGCATACTGGCAAAGAGGTGCGGGACCGTGCAACATTTGTGGCTGCAAGTAGCACCAGCCAGGGGATCTCGAGTTTTGGTTGTGTTGGCGGCAGGTGGAGGAGCTGAAGGGAGCAGGGAGCACGAGGGCGCTGTGGTCGGTTTGACCTCCCTGGGCACCACAAGTGCAGCCTGATGGTGCAAGCAAAGAGGAGAACTCCCCTTAGCTGACTCATGCTTGAGTTGGAGGTTTTATGGGTAGCTGTGGCTGCACCCCAGGGGGGCACTTTGCAGCCACTATGCGACAACCACCCCTTGCTGCATGGCGGTCAGCCCCATCTCCTGCAGCACATCGCACACCATCGACTCACAAGTGCACAGCCCAACATCTCGCTGGCTGTCCCTTATTCCCCCCCCCCCCATGTCCCTCAGGAGGTGCGCAAGCTTGTCCAGGCTGGTGGCGTGAGTGATGAGGTGATTGCTGAGGTGGCCCCCCTCATGCTGGACAGCAGGCTGATTGAGTCAAAGACAGCAAAGAAGAAGCACCTGCACCAGCAACAGGGCGAGCAGCAGCAGCAGCAGCAGCACAACAATCCTTACCTGACTTGTCAGGGAAGCGCAGCTACAGCACGGTATCTGCAGCAGCAGCAGCAGCAGCTGCATCACAGGTAGCTGCTGGCAGTCCCGTGATACCCATTCTGCCTCTGCAACAGTACGCAGGAAGCACCCTGTTTCAAAGGCTGCAGCAGCCGCAGCAACAACATTTGCAGCGACACCAGCAGTGCTGCCGCCATTGTCAGCGGCAGCAGCAGCAGCCGTCACACCAGAAAGCCCAGCACCACCAGCAGCAGCAGCAGCAGATGCAGCAGCAGGAGCAGCAGCAGCAGCAGCCTTCGTGGCTGCTTGGCAGGGGGTCTGGCAGTGCTGCCCACCAGCAGCATGGCTACAGCCGTCATGCGCTAGGTGCAGCAGGGTGGGGAGGAGGCTTTGCAGGGCTGGGGCAGTGGCAGTCGTTGCAATGGCAGAAGCAGCAGCAGCAGCAGCAGCAGCAGCAGCAGCAGCAGCAGCAGCAGCAGCAACAGCAGCAGCAATACCACTTGTCAATGAGGTGCAGCAGCAGCAGCAGCAGCAGCAGCAGCAATCAGCATAATCACAGCAGCAGCATGTACAGCGAAAGCAGCAGTGACGGGGACCTTGCACATGCTGGACGCGCTCAAGCTGGTGGCAGTAGCAGCAGCAGCGATAGCAATAGCGTCGTGCTGCCTGCAGCATGGCAACGGTTGGCAGGCACACACAAGTGCAGGAAAGCGCTGCAGCTGCTGCTGAGACGCAGGGTGTGTTGACGCTTCCTTAGTAATCTCTACATCTGATAAATTTGCAGAGTAGATTGCTCCAGTTGGACACGCCCGGTTACTTTTGACGGCCCTCCAATATGGGCCGTCTGGCTGCCTCAGGCAAGGGTTGTTGTATGGCTGTGTTTGCATTGTGTTGTCATGGGGTTGAGTAATCGCTGCTGAGGGTTGCTGACGGTTCCGGCAGTTGTGCCAGCCCCACTGGCCATATCCATACTTTCCATGTTGACAGGCTCCTGAGCCAACAGCCACAACGGTCCAGGCCCACTCAGCAGGGACACAAGAGAGTGGCTCAGGCCTGATGGAACCTTGTTGTGGCTGGTGAAGCAGGGTGAAGTGACAAAAACTGGAGCCAACGAGTCAATATATAACTTGACTGCCAGAAACTGGACGGGGAACCGGACGAAAGTAGCCATGTCGACCATCCAGCTTTGCGGTTATTTGTCGTGTTACAACCACGTACAGGTCCAAAAACGGTGAAAGCACGCAAGCGGCCCATGACAGTCACCCACCAGCGTTGCAAAGACACCGCATCGTCAACGCACACCCGCACGACTGCTAAACCCTGAATCATACATGCTACCTTTGCACGTCCAAATTGGTCAATGCTGCAGGTAAGGTCGCCCAGGCGGCGGCGGCAGTACAAGGGCGGCGGAGTGTTGAACGCGGAGGAAGCAGTGCAATATATGCTTCACATACAGCAGCCGTGGCAGCCCAAGAGCCACAGGCCCTGGACAGCCAGATGCACATGCCCTAATGTGCTTCCAAGCGCCGCCTGCTGCCACGCCGACCAGCAACAGCTGTCACTGCCCCTGATGCCAGCTGCAGCCAAAGCAGCTTCTTCCCATGACATGACAAAGAGCAAAGATTGCACGTTTGCGCATGCGCTACAGCCACATTGCCATCAGCAGGCTACCTGAGCTACAACCCCAAGGTGGGTGGCGGCCGCTTATGGTCTGAGCACCACATGCTGCAGCACCAATGCCAAGGACAGTGGGCGCATCATCCCCTGCTGCCCTGCTGCTACCACAGCCAAACAGCCAAACAAGAGCAGTACCCCACGATCAAGCTCCTGGGCCCACTCGAAGCACCTGTATATCTGTGCAACGGCCCTGACAAAGCTGTGGCTGGCCCCAGCACAGCAAATGTTAGTGCTTACGCCAGCGGAACACACAGAGCAAGTTCAGTGCTGAGCCTGACGCGCAGCAGCAACACGTCCGCTGTCAAGCTCGATAGTCTGCTGAGCTGGAGTGTGCCGCATTGCCCATACACCATCACTGAACCAACCAGCAAACAGACACAACATCAGGCAATCCTGCCTGTGCACCTCGATACACACACGCTGCACTAGCAGCACATTTCGGCAGCATCGCCGCGGTGTACACATACATCGCCTGGCCAGTACAGCAAAGGCCAGCTGCTGCTTTGCAGCCTGTCCAACCAGCTTGGCCGGCCAGAATAGCCTGCCAGCTTCCAACACTGACAAGGCCACAGCTGCTGCAAGAGAGTGGCCTAGCAACTGACAGCAGCACCCACTTGTGTGTACACTTGCTCTTCTGCAGCGACACAACACACATGTCTGCGGCTGCTGGAAAGCAAGACCTCCCCACACACCAGCTGCAGAGCACAATCATGGCATCAGCCGCACCATAGCAGGGCATCAGCAGCCCCCAAGTTGCAGCAGTCGCACTGCAGCCCACGACACTCCGACAGCTTCTGCACCAAGTCAACATTGCCCCCGCCGCTGCTGCTTTGTCATCACTGCTGCAGCAGCAACCATGCCTGCAGGGTGTGTCCTGCTGCCAAGCTTGCAACTGGTACACAGGCAGCTGCGCCTCAAGGCTGCAGTCAAGCTGCTGCCAGCCACAGCTGTAGAGGCACACTGCTGACATGCGACAACAGCAGCCCATGGCCACCTGCTGCAACACACCAGCCTGTTCTGCTAGAGAGCGGCAGCATCATCCAAGAAGCAGACCCGCAGCACAAGGTCACTGCTGTACCGTACAAGAAGACGCGCAACCAAAAGAACCACACGGCAAGTTGCGGCTCAGGCAAGCAACCCCACTGCCGCTGCTGATGTCACCAAGCTGCTGCTGCTGCTGCCGCCATCAACACCCCATGTGGCGGGTAAAGAAAACATGCTGAAGTGCCTGCAAAAGCGACGAGCGCCCTGCTGCTGCGGTGGAGCAGAGCACTTTTTATAAACAAATCTGCAGCAGCGGCTGCCACTCCCGTCCATTAACTGCTGCTGCTGCTGGGCTTCCCTGAGGACTACTGCTGGCCAGCTGCAGTTCCCGCTGCAATTACAGAGCTGCACTGCTTCTTTTCCTGCAAGTAGCCTGTGCCAAGCCAACGAACTGCCACGCCACACAGGTTTCCTGCAGCCAACTTGTGGCATGGTCAGTATGCCTACTGGTGCTGCTGCGGTCGCTGCGTGTGCCAACATCACACACTATGCGGCTGGCGCAGGCACCACCAGCAACACCGTGATAAGGCTGATGCAGGAGGGCAGCCACACAAAGGGTGCACTGCAGCACGGTGCTGGTGCAACACCGTACCCAACCACACCACTCCACTGGTATGCCGCAAAGACTGCAGCACAGCCGTCAGCACCAAGCATATAGGTGGTGCACCAGGCAAATTACTGAGCTGCCGTTGCAAAAACATGAACCAAGCAACACGCTTCAACTCAGCAAGCCACTGTTGCAACCATAACCAGCACAAGCAGAAGCAGACGCAGACAAAAGGCAGCGCACTGCCGCTGCAGCACTTTCCAAATGTAAGCCAGCGCCAGCGGTACATACGACACCCATCTCCTGCTGTCATCAGCATCAACCTGCTCCCCTGCTGGCTCCTGAGAGGCCTTCTGAGCAGTAGTACCAAGGTGATACTGTCAGCCTCAGCGGCTGCTGCAATGCACCATCCGCCGAGACATACAGCTGCTGGGTGCTACAAAAGGGGTGTGCAAACCCAAGAAGCTGCCACGAGCTCATATGGCTGCTACCAGCTGCAGCAAACTTCAGCACGCCCAACATGCCCACAGCACCACACAAGGCTTGCCAACTTTTGACGCGGTCAGGCCCAAATCAGCTAGCAGCAGCGACTGCTGCCGCCGCGGCTCTCACAAACACCTAGAGGCTCTGCAGCCAGCCAAACACCATCGACGCATGCATCACGCCGCAACACAACAGATTTCTGCATGCAGCGCTTGCCAGCCAGTGCAAGGTTGCTGCAGCCAACGTATGCCGGCAGCCTTCACGCCTTGCCACGCAAGCACGTGTGTCACATCAGCACACACAGACAACGTTGAACCCCCTCAATTTTCCACCTCATGAAACACCGATACTGCGACACACCTGCTGTTGCACAGGCCGCTCACTTCTGATTCACGTACTCCCCATGACAGCTGGTGTTGCGGCCGGGCCAATCTGCTGCTGGCGTGGACTGCGACACATGGCTCCCCGCTGGTTGCTGTGCCCAGCTTGCTGCAGCCACTGGCGCCTGTACTGCCACACTGCTCTGCACTGTTGCTCGGTCGCAGCTGTGCGCAGCTGTGCTGGCTGCACATGCGTGCCTGAAGCGGCAATAAAGGCGGACGCCGCACAGCTGCAGGACTGCAAAACTGCTGGAGTTGTAGCTGTCACAGCTCCTGCTGCGATGGCCGGGGAGTAGCTTCCTTCACTGCTGTGTTGCGGCTGCCTACAGCAGCAGGGCCCACTGCAGCAGCTCCTTGATGGCCGCCTGCACCACACCCATGTAGTCCAGCGGTAGGCCAGCGAAGCAGTGGCGCACGCGCTGGTGGCTCAGAACACAGGCTGCTGCATCCTTCGGCTGCAGCTCCTCATAGGCCAGCTTCAGGCAGGGCCGCACATTGAACACTATGTGCAACCAGCCCACAGCCACCTCCAAAATATCACCAGGGCATTGCTGCAGCATGATGGCCATGTCAGGGCCAATGACGGCTGCATAGGCGGCAGTACAACGAGCAAGGACACAGCACTTAGGACACATCACTGTGAAGGTGTGCACTCCTGGTGCGGCATGCACAGCCCGTCATTTCAGGAGTATTGAGCTGCACAGCTGTGCCCAGTGGCCAGTATTGCGTACATGCACCGATCATCACACCTGCCAAAATGGGTCCCTAAATACTGACGTCTACACTTCCAGCTCAGCTTGCTAAAAACGAGGAGGTGCAATGGGCTTGTTGAACGCATTGCTGCAAATCATGTCAGACACTGTCTTCCACTCTGCTACATCAAAGCTGCGGCACCCCACACAAAGGAAAGTGCCTCCGAGGTTCTCAACATCTGGATTGTGTTGTCCCTGCACATTGAGTGAACACAAGACCCTCCCTCCCCGCCCATAAGACACACACACCCCACCAACACTTTCCAATGTTGGTCTGTGTTGGCAACATATGCGTGCATGCCTAACACCACACCCACCTGCAATGCAGCGTGCCTCATCCAGTGTCGGCTGCCAACCTGTCTCTGACCCCAGCTGCACCAGCAGCCACCGCAGCTTGGTAGTGTGCTGTGCCTGGAGGCCCTCGGCAGCCTGCAGCTCACTCAGCAGCGTGCTCCTCAGCTGGTCGGGTGCTGCAAACTCCTGCTGCAGGTCTGCCAGCCGCGCCTTGTCTGCATTGCTGCGGCGCGCCTTGCGCTGCAGTGCAGCTAGTACATCGAGCTTGCACAGCACTGCCAGCAGCAGGCGCAGCTGCTGCAGGTCAGACAGGGCGCGAGGGTTCAGAAAGAACCACTCAGCACACACCTGCTGCTGCTGCTGCTGCTGACGCTGCTGCGGCTGCCCTTGGTGCACTTGCTGCGCCTGCTGCTGCTCATCAACCCATGGCCCATCCATACTCGCACACTGCTGCTGCTGCTGCTGCTGCTGCTGCTGCTGCTGCTGCTGCTGCTGCTGCGGCTCACCCTCATTGGGCCCATCGTCCTCAATGCCGTACAGACCGTTGGAGGCGCCAGCAGGGTCAATGTGGGGAATCGACCCATTGCCCGGCTGATAGGTCAGCAGCAGCAGAGACTGCCTGACGAGATCCCATGAGATCAGCTGGGGTTTGCTGAAGCGCAGCTGCAGTGCCTGCAGTACTGCACGCAGCGGGCCAGCCCCAGCGCTGCTGCCGGCCTGCTGCAGCTTGTCCTGCAGCTGCTTGATGACCTTATCTGCCAAGGACTCGAACGCAGCAGCCTGCTGGTCTGGCCGCACTGAGCCCTCCTCCAGAAGTGTGTTGATGCTGCTGCTGAGCTCTGTGAAGCCAAGACTACTGCTGCATGATGATTCTAGGTTGACCATCAGGTAGGGGGGGCGGCCTTTGCCCGGCTGCTTCTGCAGCGCCTCTGACACCACCTGCGGCAGCTCCTGGTCACTGTGGCTGTTGGCTTGCAGGCCCACAATATTTGCAGCGGCCTCCCTCAGCCGAGAGCTGTCGACAGCCCGCACCAGCTGTGTCACCTGGTTCCGGGTGAAACAGGGCGCGCGGCCGTCTGCCTCCATGCATGCACCCTTCAGCAGCCGGGGCTTGTCCTGCAGTCAAGACAGCACGGGCAGGACACAACAGTATGTGCCGGTGGTGATGCAGTCCGCGACGTGCATGCAGTGAAGTGCAGCACAGGTGTCTGAGGCCAAGAGTATGTTTGACAGATTGCAGCAATTGGCTGGTTGGCCACACCGTACCCCGGGGGGGGGGGGTCTCATAGCAAGTACTCACAGAAGTGCTGACGCACGCCAAACAACACAGTGCAGTATGACACACGCAAACATACTAGTCAGGGGTCGCTTGTGTTGCAGTGCGAAAAACAAACACGTCCAGACTGTGTGTCCTCACCTCGCTCAAGGAGCTGAAGGCCGGCACTGGCAGCAGCTGGTGGTGGAGGGTGATGCTGGCCAGAAGGCGCTGCAGCTGCTGAAACTGGGCCGGTTTTAAACCGCGCAACTCATATACATCCGAGTGCAACTGCAGCAGCTTCTGGGCCCGCACTGACAGCAAATGGTGGACACTGCCGGGCTCTGCTTGGCTTGAGCGGTAGCACGCTCTGCAGATGTATGGGTTGATGAGTTCATCAACATCCAAAACCCTGGCCTCTTCATCCTCCTCCACACCAGCTGTCCTTCCCTCCTGCAGCCAGCCAGCACACCGTGTTGTGCACACATCCTGATATGCCAGTATGCAGGGGTGATGTACGCTCGCCACCCCTTGATGCATGCCGCCCAGCAGTGCTTGAGACCTGACACACCTAAGGTCTGAGGATAGGGTGAACATGCACTTAGCTTCATCACATCTTCTGGATCTGACTCTGCCCCACATCATGCATTTGTGGAAAAGCAGCATGTTGCTGAGCTGACGCCACATGCAACAGAACCCACACGCATGCACGCACCAGCTTAAAGAAGCTGACCGTCCAGTCACCCAGCATGGCCTTGCACAGGCAGCAGTAGCCAGAGTCCAACTCCGTGTAGCGTAGCTGCTTGCAGCGCTCCAGCTCTGCTGTCAGCTCTTCGATGGTGTGCGCCTGAAGATCCACCTGCAGCACCAGGATGAGCTGCAGGATGCGCTCAAGGTGTGCTGGTGTTAGCCGAGGCTGCTGCTGCTGCTGCTGTTGCCGCTGGTGAGCCTGGATCTGCTGCTGCAGGAGCTGTGTCGGCTGCTGTACAAGTGTTGCTGGCGGGCCACTTGCACCAGCAGCAGCAGCTGGAGCTGCAGTGGCAGCAGGTCCTGCGCCAGCAGCCAGCAGTGCTGCAGATGCGCCACCACCAGCAATGCCTGAGCTGCAGGGGGGGCCAGCAAGTAGCAAGCCATTGAGGCCTGCCTGCAGGTCCGCGGTGGAAGTGTGGGCGGTGCTGGCAGCCTGCTGTTGGCCATGCAGGGGGTGGCTGCTGCTGGGTCTTGTTGCTGGGGCTGTTGTGTGCATACTGCCACCTGGTTGGGGCTGGAGGGCACTCTGCTCCTGGTTGATAGTCAGTTGGGCAACGGTGGAGGCAGAGACACAGGCATGTCCCCAAGCCATATAAGTCTGGTATACTGGCAATGCCGATATGCACCTCAACCATCCTTGTAACCACCACACGCGCAGGGTGGCTGTGCACAAGGCCGACAAGGGCTGGATGACGTTGAGGCAAGACAAGCCCACGTAGAAGCTGATGACATCCTGACTACATCCACAGCTGCTGACTGCAGATAGCTGTACGGCTTCCAAGGATGCAAAACACCAGGTTGTGGCCAGGCTGCAGCAAGCATGGAGGCTATGCTGCAACTGGAGCCATGCTGGGCAAAACCAAGTGATACGAGACAGCCTGCAGTCTCACCTGTAGAGGGCGAGCGAAGGCAGCAAGGCTTGTGGCTTGCCCCGGACCCTCATTGCCAACACATGTAGCAGGGTGTTGATGTGGGGGCAGGCTTGGCGGGTGAGTGCCCCAGGGTGGTGGCGCAGCCTGCGCAACAGCAAGACCTGGGACGTGAGACAAAGGCCATGCGCAGAGGCTCTTGCGCGCTACTGTGCTGTGCAGCGGTGAAACTTGTGACGCATGTATTTTGATTACATGACCGCTGTTGGCCAGGCCTTTGGTGGTTCGGCAACATGTGATGCAAAACACAAACACGACCAGATGCCAACCACACAGTTCCGCGAAGGCGGGCAGCAAACAAACCTGATAGTGAGGGAAGTGATGGGGAGGTGGCTGATACACCTGCTGCCCTGGCAGTGCAGGCATCAGGCGGCCGGCGCTGGTGGTGCTGCTGCTGCCAGCAAGGAAGCTGGTTGGCAGTATGCCAGTTCCTGCCTGTGGCGCAACAGGCGGGACAAGCAACAGGCGGGACAAGCAAACACCCCGCCAGCAGACAAACACGTCACTGGTGACGATTTTCAGGGCTTCATGTGGGAGGGCACTCAAGACAGCGGCATGCAGAAGCGTATGTTGGCTTGACTGCCAGGTGCACATGGGGGCGGAGAAACAAAGCCTAGACCCATCAGCACAGTCCTGTACAGTGCACATCTGTGATTGTACCAGCACATCAGCAACTTTGTTCATCCCCTCACTGAGTCCTGGCGCGGCAGAGATCTTGGTGCAACATGCAGTCAGTCACCCCAACAACATGCATGACATTCACAATTGGAGGAGCACTGACGCCCTCCTCACCTGTGCTGCCATGGTGTGCCGCTGAAAAGGGCCTCCTGCATGTTGTGCTGCTGATGCATGAGGCTGGGTGCTTGCCAGCCTGAGCTCAGCACGGCTGACATGCTCCTGCAGCAGCAGGTGCTGCTGAAGCGGCACCTGCTGCTGCAGCACACCCTGCTGCAGCTGCTGCAGAATATCCTGCTGCTGCTGCTGCAGCAGACCCGCCTGATGCTGGCACTCCTGCAGCCGCTGCAGCTGCACGATATCTGGCAGAGCCCTCGCCTTCTTGCTGCCTTGGCTGGGGCCTGCTTCATGGTCATCAGCCATGTCATCAGCCATGTCGACATCACCAGTAGTAGTAGCAGCAGCAGCAGTGTTGTTTGGCC
Organism: Desmodesmus armatus; assembly: GCA_007449985.2. Classification (NCBI taxonomy): domain Eukaryota; kingdom Viridiplantae; phylum Chlorophyta; class Chlorophyceae; order Sphaeropleales; family Scenedesmaceae; genus Desmodesmus; species Desmodesmus armatus. The sequence goes on from VIIQ02000203.1 coordinate 53,972, forward strand.
CCTCAAACAGCGACCGCGCTGCGGAGCTGGTGCCCACACCACTGCCAGGCATGTTGCCGAGCTGCGGCACCGGCGTGTCCTCCACTGGCACGAAAGCAGGCAGGCCCTGCAAGATACGCAGACCAAACACGTGTGCTGGGCACCTCAGTCCAGGCGCAGGCAGTCATGCAAGCAGACAGTAAAGGTGAACAGCCGATGCAAGGTAGTCCACACAAGCAGCTCAGCATTGTTGGAGCTACAACAGTTGTGCTGGTCGATGCTGGAAACATGCTGCGCACCTGCTGTGCTGCTGCAATGCCGTCCACGGTGCTGTTGGCTCCAGCACAACCTGCAGCGGCTGCTGCATCAGCGTCTCTGCCACGCTTGGCGGGGCTGGTGTTTGCCTGGTTGACGCAGCAGAGCAGCATGAAAGGTAGGCACCGGACTGAGCATCAGCTGTGTCAGCATAGCATATCTGTCTGCATCAGGCTGGTATTGCACCTGAAAGAAAGCGCGCCATCCTAAACAAAAAGGCCCATGGACCAAACAGCCAAACACACACTATGCTGGTCTCTCATACCTTGCTTGTATGTGACTTGCATGATCATAGTATGCTAGCTACACATGTATTCTATGTGCTGAACACACTTGGGACTTGACAAAATCAGAACAACTACTCTTTGATAAGCACCATCGCATGCAGCAGAAGCCTGCTGCCAAATAAAGCCCAGATGTATTTGCAAGCAAGCTACACATTTGACAGATCAGCACACACACTCCAGGCAGGCCCGCAGGAGGCAGGACAGCTGAGGAGGGTCCAACAGGCGGCCTGACCAAAACCACACTCACTCTGGCAGGCGGGGCTGCAAGGCCAGCAGCTGCTGCAGCAGCTGCAGACCTGGGCCGCAGGCGCGCCGCTACGTCATGCAGCTGCTTCAGCATGGCCTCTGTTAGGCCCAGATGCTCCAGCACCTGCAGGAATCGCCACACCAGGCACTGCATCAGCGATCCATCACCACACCTGCCTTTGATATTCTGCCAACAGGGGACATAGAAGCACAGCAGCTCTCCTGCAAGTATGGAGGGTATGAGCCCGTAGCAACAGCAATGCCGCGCGTGCACCCTCCAGCACACACACAGTGCGGCACTATGCTGGATGTGCGGGTACAATCACCCTCGTGATACATCAGCCTGGCAAGCATACCACACCACAGCACACCCTTGTTCTAACATTGTTCCAGCTCTGATGTGCACTCACCATCTTCATGAAGTCCTCAGGAAACTGCAGGTTGAGCGTGGCTGCCCGCACACCTGGTCTCTTCCTAGCCAGCTGCTTGTACTTGTCCCTGATGCACGCCATTATGAATGACGAAGAACTGCATGGTGGCCGTGAGCCGTCATCCACGGTAACATCACGGATCACAAACTTGGCCATGCCAGCATTTGGGTCCCCGTAGAAGAAGTAGGGGTCCTCTGATGCGTGGTCCCAGCGGTCATCCTTCAGCAAGCTGGCGTGGAATGGGCACCAGTCCGGTGACTGCTGCTTGACGTCTGTGAACATGTACTGCAGCTGCACGACGTCTGTTCCAAGCGGCCCCTGGCCATCCCTTGTCCTGTAGCCCGCCTGCACAGGCATGACCTATGCATGCTGTGAAACTGCCAACCACCTCATGCTTTTCCAGCAATTCATGTCTGACGTAGTGCTTTGTGCAGCTGACACCCACCAGCTCGCAGGAGGATAATGCTGTGCTGAGCAACGTGCTGAGTGCCGTGCTGGAGCTTCTGTTGCACTATGGTAACACACTGTGCTGTTCTGCTGTAACTGTGCTGTGGCTGCATGCTCAACGGGTGCAGTACAGGCGGGAACAGGCAGATGTGCTGAGCTGTGCTGTGCCACAGGGGATGCCCAAGACAAGGGTTTCCGAGCAGTGGCTCACTCTCAGGGCTCTCACCTGGGCGAAGGCCTTGGTTAGCTCCCGTGCAGCGCTGAAACGCCACGTGCCATCGCCAGGGTTGTAATCCTGGGCCTTGCGCACGCGTGCCCTGGATGCCTCTACATTCAGGTAGCCGAGATACACTGCAGCAGGACAGACATGACATGCATGGAGCAATGTTTGTGCCATGCTGACCCGAAATGACGTTCTCCATTTCAGAGAGACGCATGTCGCAAGGTTGTCTGTACCATACCCTGCAGGGTGTCCGTTGCTCTGTGCACAGCACTCACCCTCGCACAGCAGAGCAAGCCCGCCCTCTTTGAACGCGCAAAACAGCGCCCGCCACCACCTGCCGACTGAGAAGATCTCAACCAGCTCGCCAGGCTGTAATACTGCCCTGATGTCACTGCTACTGCCCTGCTGGCTGTCTGGCGGGCAAGGCCTGACCTGGTCTATAGACTGCTTGGTGACCTTGCCACCCTGCAATGTTGGTGCAGAAGGGCTGCTGTTAGAGGCAGAGTGAGCTTTGCAGGACGACTGCATGCTGGACGATGCAACATGTCTAAGAAACCTGCATACGTGCACATGCACGCCGTTGCATCCACAAGGCAAGAGTTATGCTGCTCGATCCTGCCCACAGCTGCTGCTGCCAGCACGAACACTCACTTCAAGCCCCAGCACAACCAAGTCTCCTTCCTGCGCCTTGACCAAGGCTGGTACCCATGTCTTGACAGGGCTGGCTCTGCCGGAAAAATCAGGGACGGGCAGGCTGACCTCTACACTGCGGCCCTGCTGCAGGAAATGATCCATTTGAATCAGGTCAGGTGCCTGACGTTTAACCGCTGGCCTGCACCGAGATCATGAACATCAGGAAGGCGATATCCATATGCCAAGTTTGCATTGCGAACAGAGGAAGTATCCTGGTATAGGGTCTCAAGCAATCATGAGCCAGCCGGAAACAAGGCTTGCAGTGTGCTGATAAGACCGCTTGGAAGAAACAGGTAGCAACAAGTCACTCTTTTACAGGCAGCACAAAAACAGCCAAGAACAGCATCAAGCAGCATGCATGAGTACGTAAGTACAAGTACGTAATCATGACATTTGGCGGTTGACAAGAAACCTGACCCAGCCTTACCTTAAGAGTCGCTGAATGCCTCTTAAGTACGACAGTGAGCGCTTCCGAGTCAGTCACAGGTCTTGCCATGTCAGTTATCCCCAGCAACATAGCTGCAACCCAGAGAGTTGCCCCTCCCGCCCCTCCATGTCGGTCACCTGTAACACTTGAGACACTGAGACACTAAAGCAAAGTTCTTGGTGGAGGAGCAGAGTGCATAAGCCATCCGTTTGCCAGCAAAGCCACTCCATCGATGATGATACCAATTGCAAGACTTGCAAGTCTCCAAGCAGCAGGCTGACAGGCGCACATTATACTCAGGTGAGAGTTAATGCTGCAAATCATTTTCTGCTTTGAAGAGCTTCATAGGGGAGGGCCGGACAGCGGCTCCGGAGCTGTACCGTGTGGCAGCCTGCATGCAGGCCCATGGGTGCTTGGCTGACAGGCCTGCAACGCATTCCATTCAGGCACAAGAACTGACCATTTCTGGTGTTTGGTTTGCCGAAAGGTCGTTCGCCGACAGCACCGCCCCGGTCCCATGCTGTCTTCCGGCGGGTCGAGCCTTGAAGTCCTTACTGGCTGATGCTGCGCCAATGAGGTGAGAGCGCAGCTGTGCCTGCCCCCTCACACTGCATTTGCAACCAGGGCCTTGCTGTGCCGAGCCTCCTGGAACACGTGCATGGCAGCTGCACTGTAAACTAGGCTGAGAGCGCAGCTGTGCCTGCCCGCTCAGACTGCATTTGCACCCAGGGCCTCGCTGTGCCGAGCCTCTTGGAACACCTGCATGGCAGCTGCACTGTAAACTAGGCTGAGAGCGCAGCTGTGCCTGCCCGCTCAGACTGCATTTGCACCCAGGGCCTCGCTGTGCCGAGCCTCCTGGAACACCTGCATGGCAGTTCCATTGCAATCCAGCAAGTCTGAGGGGCCAGCTTGTCTGTCCCCTCAGGTGGAGCTCTTACGACATCCAACGCTCAACCCAGAGCCTCAGGCTGCAGGCCGAACCATTATGTCCTGCCGTCAAGGAGTCGCGGCAGCCGCCATTCCTGGGCTTGAAGAGTGCACTACCCCAGTCACACGCTGCGGTACCGCACTTGAAATCTTCCGAAGGGCTTGACTCAATTGACTCACTCGGCCCTGAGTGCTACCGGCTGAGCAACGCCACCAAGGTGAGAGCGCAGCTGTGCCTGCCCGCTCACACTGCATTTGCAACCAGGGCCTTGCTGTGCCGAGCCTCCTGGAACACGTGCATGGCAGCTGGCAGCTGCACTGTAAACTAGGCTGAGAGCGCAGCTGTGCCTGCCCGCTCAGACTGCATTTGCACCCAGGGCCTCGCTGTGCCGAGCCTCCTGGAACACCTGCATGGCAGTTCCATTGCAATCCAGCAAGTCTGAGGGGCCAGCTTGTCTGTCCCCCCAGGTGGAGCACTGATAACAAGCTCACACTGGACCTGGAGCCTACACCAGCCGCCGTCCTGCCACCAAGAAGGACTACAGTAGCCAGTTTCGCCGCCGCTGGGGCGGTGACGCCGGCACTATGCTGCCACTACGGCCACGGTGGCAGCCCCAGCCTGGGGCGGCGCCCTCTCCATTGTTGTTGCAGCTCCGCACCAGGTGAGGCCGCCGCGTTGTCGACCCTCTCACATTGCAACATGCATTATCAGGCCTGGCCGTTGTGCCACCCCTGAATCATCCTCACAAGCCCTTGCATCGCAATCCCCGTAGGTGAGACCGCCGTGTTGTCGACCCTCTCACAGCACTTGCATTGCAAACTGGGTCGGGCCCTGGACGTTGCTCCACCTGCCAACCCAGATGCCTTACACGATGGCAAACACCAGCCATGTTCCTCAGCGCTACACTGTAGGTTTGCAACACCCCCACCACAGCAATAAACTGAGGGTTCAGACTTGTCTGTCCCCTCAGGTTGCAAACAACTCAGTGAGCAGTTGATGACAAGGTCACACTGGACCTGGACCCTACATGAGCCGCCGTCCTGCCACCAAGAAGGACTACGGGAGCCAGCTTCGTGTCAATCACAATGCCACAACTGTGTGCCGCAGTGCCAATCGGCAGCCTGCAGGAAGGGCCTCACTGAACCCCCTACAGCCTGACATGACGTGAATGAGGTGAGGGCGTTGCCGTGCCGACCTTCTCACAGTGCATCTGCACCCAGGGGCCTTGCCGTGCCGAGCTTCCTGGAACACTTGCATGGCAGCTGCATTGTAAAAATTGGTGAGGGCGTTGCCGTGCCGACCTTCTCACAGTGCATCTGCACCCAGGGGCTTTGCCGTGCCGAGCTTCCTGGAACACCTGCATGGCAGTTTCATTGTAATCCAAAATGTCTGAGGGGCCAGCTTGTCTGTCTCCTCAGGTGATACCTCGGCGAGCACTCATGACATCCAACCTTCATCCCAGAGCCTACCGAAGCCGTCACGGTGACAAGCAAGCCACATCAGCCTGAGTGGCGCGCGCTACTGTACTTATTTACTGACGAGGTGAGGAGTTGGTAGCTGCGTTGGCGGGCCTTGCCATTTTTGCAGACTTTGCAGCTAGGGCCTAGCTGAGCATTGTTGTATGCATGCGCACATGGGCACTTACCATCATGATATCATACCCTCAGCTGCGGCAGCTAAAGATTTTGCCTTGAGTCAGGCTATCGGCAGGCAGTCGGCAAAACTGGCCCAGTGTAGCAACAGTGTTGACGTCGTCATGTGATGCCGTCATGTGACGGCACCGTTGTTCACATCATCCTTATGCAACTGCTGCTCCCACCTTGCAGGTATGCTGTCAATTTGTGCCTGCATACTATGCCTAGTAGACAAGCCATGCTGTGAGACAGAGCGCTTCACGGCGCAATATTTTGTTGTGCAGCAGTGTATCCAGAAGCATGTGTGTATGTGTGGTGTGGCCGCTTTGGTTTGCCACCGCCGTGACGGCGGTGAATTGCAGTGACGTCACTATAGTCGACTATCAATACTACATACCACAACATCATGCAATATGTTTGTCAGCAATTTGTTGCCTGCATTGGGCACACTTCAATCAATTTCATTGTGTGAGACAGTGCCCGGAACCGGGGAGGTAGCAAGATTTCCTGTGGAGACACTTCATTGTGTATCTCATCAGGCGCCAAGTGATTTGAGGTGTACTAACCAGTTCACCTGAGTGACAGAGGTCGCCACAGCGTATGAGCATGCCGGCTCAGGGCAATAGTTGCAGTGTGTGCCGGTGAAGTGTGTCCTGCTGACATGTTTGACCAAGTAAACCATCAGCCAGGCAATTACAGCAGCCCGCAACTCCTTGTAACACAAGACCTTGTTGCTGCCGCACCATCAACATGGATTCAAATCACATGTACGCTATAGTACCATGAGTGATATTGTGATGACAGAAAATGCCACAGGCATACAGCCACCCCAGTAGCTACCTATAGGTATATGCCCGTCTTTACATTCATGCGATTGACAAAAGCGCGCGTGCCATGCCGGCACACAGGACGCTGGCGTCAACAGCCCTGTTCCCTTCTGGGGCCCTTCTCTTTAGCTAACCAGCTAATCACACCAACGCTGCGTAGCTCAAATAAGACAGTAGCAACACGGTGTTACACGTGCTCACTGCAGTGCAGTGCAGGCCACAACATTGTGCCAACGTCCACAGCGGTTGCCACACCTAGCCTACAGTAGCTGCAGCTGCCAAGCCCGCCGACTCTTGATGATGTACCAATTCTTGATTCCTCCCAAGACAACACGAGTGATCTGCGCCGTGTAGGCAGCGGCCGCAGCAGCGCTTGCCATGTCGAAGCTTGCATTGTCCAGTATGCAAGAGACATGGGCTGCACCACAACGATAGAAGTGCAGCTGTGCCGAAAGACCACACCCCGAAATGCTGTGGCGTCTGTGACAGCCTGTGCATCACAAGCCGAGCCCAGCTGCCATGGTGCATCAGAAATCGCTGCAACAGATGAGCGTCACCACGCATTGATGCATCAACAGGCAACCAAGCAGAAGCGATTCATATATCGTCGGCCCAAGCAGCGCAGGGCGCAGCCCCTGCTCCAACAGCAGTTACTGCTGAACTTGCAAACACATTGCTGAACTTGCAAACACACCAACACAGTGACTTGTCACCCACAACGTACAGCAGTGCCTTGTGCATCACACAGCTGTCACAGCACAGGCCTGCATCGGCCCCTCTGCACACACAGAGCCTGAGAGACACCGCCGACAGCATAGACCACTGCATTTAGGCCAACGACCACTGCATTTAGATCTGCGCAGTGATGTCCAGGCATTGAGATGCGCTGCCAGCAACCTCAGCGCCACTAGTGCTGCTGGCACATGCCACCGGCATGCCGAGCTGCTGCTGCAACATCTGGGTGTCATAATGTGTATTACTGAGGGCACCTCCATTGCAGCAACCCTCCAAGTCAAACAGGTGTCAGCAAGAACTCCTGGCACCCTCTGCAACCTACAGGTGCACTGCCAGCCTGACAGGACTAGGGGTGCAAGACGCCCACGACCACACACCCCTGCTGACGTACTGACCGCGTTGCAACTGCTGCAGCGCCCAGGGACACACACACGCCAGCACAATGATAACAAAATGCTCACACCCAAACACAAGAGAGACACAAAATCTTCACAGAATGTTCTTCAAACCCGGCAGCATCTCAGCTACAGCATGACCAATCGCCAACGATGATGTCAACCCCGGTGACTCGATGCCATAAAGGTTGACTAATCCCTTCACCCCGTGATCCTTGGGCCCCTGAATCACAAAGTCTGCTGCTGGCTCCCCAGGTCCGCTCAGCTTTGGTCTGATGCCGCTGTATGAAGGTTGCAGGGCGCCGTCTGGTAGGGCAGGGTAGTAGCTGCGGATGGCGGGGTAGAACACCTGCGAAAGCAGCAGCAGCAGCAGCAGCAGCAACAGCAGTTTTGGTCTGATGCCGCAGTGTGAGGGCTGCAGAGCTGGGCCAGTGCGAAGTGTGTTGCAAAAGGACCAGACGGGACAGTACAGTCCCGTCTGTACAGTAAAAGGACCAGACGGGACAGACCTGTGCAGTGTCTTACGTAGTTGGATCCGTTGCTTTTCAAATGACAATGTGCCCCGTGTATGTCAGTGGCAAAGCTATGTGCAATGGGAGTACAGTTGACAGGCAGTGCTGAAACCCCGACAAAGCAGGTGTTATGTTGTTGACTGGATGGTATTGAGGCTTGACTGCGCAGGAGCCACGCGGCCTGAGTTGTTTGCCGCCCAGCTCGGTGCCGTTGCTGTTGTACGCTGGCCGCAACAGCAGCAGGTGTGTCCCATAGTGCCCTCAGAAGTCACCTGTGGTTTTGTTGGTCAGCCTGAGTAGGTGCCGTGGTGCATGAACCTGTGTGGTGTTTTGTGTGAGACGGTCTTGTTGCTTTTCGGGTGACGAGATGGCCCGTGTGATGCCAGTGGTGAGGCTATGTGTGCTAGCAGTACAACCGGTGTGGACAAATGTGGTGAAGCAGGTTTTTGGCTTGCAAGTGCAGCGTGTTGCTTTGCAGATATGCAGGTCTCCAGGTAGCTTTGTTTTGCTCTGTGGCCCTTGCTTGTGGATTATGCCCTATGAGCCTAGTTTGGCTCCAGAAAGGGCGGTCAGGCGTGGCCCTGACCCAGTTTAGTAGTAGTAGTAGTAGTAGTAGTAATCCTGCAGCATGGTGCATAACATCCTGTGCCACTGTTATCGATGCAACACCAATGCAGTGGCGTACACTTCATTCATACAAATAGACCACACTACCGTAGTCAGCAGCAGCATATCAGACTAACATCTGCCCTCGTAGGGTCCACGCTGCAGTCCCAGTCATCCCCCCCCCTCCAAACATGTCTCACCGGCTCCTACTTGTACTGCGCCCCATCCCTCCAACCCCCCATTCCCCCACCCAACCCTTCAGCACCAGGTCTGCTCTCACCTCTGCCCTGTTGGGTCCACACTGTAGTCCTTGTCATCCCCCACCCACTCCACATCCGACCCAAATCCAACATGCACGCAACTCGACTGCTCAAAGCTAAACTTTCAACTTTCAACCCCCATAATCTAATGGACACTCACAGCCTCACCTCTGCCCTCGTAGGGTCTACGCTGTAGTCCTTGTCATCCTCCACCCACTCCACATCCGGCCCAAACCTCGCCTGGCCCGCCAGATCCAGCGTCAGGTGAACCCCTAGACCCCCGTCCTCAGGGATAGGGTATATCAACCGGCTGAACGGCGGCTTATACCCCAGGCTGAAGTAATTCCCCTTGGCAAGGTACTGCTTGGGTATGGCTTTGGGGGTGGGGGTGATGGTTTGGGCAACGGCCTGTGCTGATAGCCCTGCTGCGTTGACTAACCATCGGGTGGTTAGGATAGTCATTGCACCTGAGCCGGTGTCCTGGATCAACAGCTGCAGTAGCGGCTTGGCCGTGGTGCTCAGAGGTTTTCTTCTCCTGCTTTTGCTTTTGCTGCTGCTGCTGCTGCTGCTGGAAGGGGGTTCAGGCATGGTGAAATTGCCGGGGACCTGTTTCACGGCCAGGAGTTTGCTGTGTGTGGATAGGAGTCCATATTCTGATGCCCATATGTCATCTGCAAGTGATTCCATGAAGGCATGGCTGTCGATGATGCCTGCAGGGGCGGCAGCAGCAGCAGCAGCAGCAGCAGCAGCAGCAGCAGCAGCAGCAGCAGCAGCAGCAGCAGCGGCAGCAAGTGTTCAGTGAGCTGTTGCCGGCATCAGCATGACACCCTGGAGACGACATGCAGTTTGTTCACAATCCCTTGCTAATCTATGCTGTTGCTGCTGCTGCTGCTCCTACTCCTCCCAACACCCCTCTCCACTTCCCTTCCCTAGGACCCCCCTTTGGCACCAACACACACCTGTTGATGGCGACAGTAGTGCGGCAGCAGACAGCTGATGCTCCAGTGCCCTGGCCGCATCACCGTAACCCTCTCTGATGCCCCCCCCCCAAAAAGAAACACACATGATCACCAGTCTCCTATCCCCCTTGCCCCCCCCCCAAGGGACCCCCCCCCCCTGATGCATCGGCTGGAAGCACTCCCTGTGTCTACACCCACCTGTCGATGGTGACAACAGTGCGGCAACAGCAGACAGCTGAGGCTCCAGCTCCCTGGCCTCATCACCCCTCTCTGTTGCCCCTGTTCCCTTTCCTGCCCCCCCCCCACACACACACACACCGCAAGACCCCTGCCCCCCAACCCCTGCCCCCCCCCCACACACACCTGTTGATGGTGACAGCAGTGCTGCAGCAGCAGACAGCTGAGGCTCCAACTCCCTGGCCTCGTCACCCGTCAGCAGCTGCAGGTCTGTCACACCGTTGGCAGCAGCAGACTGCTGCAGCTGCTTCAGCTTGGGAATCTGCCTGGGGGTGCAGCAGGGAGGGAGGGGTGTGGGACAACGACGGGGAAAGAACGGGGCTAGGGAAATACTTGCCGCAATCGTTCCCTTGTAGCCACGGTCAATTAACCGATCCTCTGTTGAGGTACCCCCTCGTGCTGGCAGCACTCACCCCCCCCCCCCCTCCCTCCCCCCTCCCTCCCCCCCTCCCCATGCCACGCAGTGAACAGCCCACTTGCCTATTGCCGATCTTGTCCAGAGACCCCCCCCAACCACCACCACCACCCCTACTTGCTTTGCAACTGCGGGCCCTCACCCCTGCCACAATGAGCTTTCCACTCCTCTTGTGCTGCCCCCCCCCCTGTTCTGCAGAAGCCCCCCCTCCCCCCCAACCATCACCAGCACCTCCCCTCTTCCTTGCAACTACTGCCACCTACCCTTCACTGGTTGCCACGATCAGCTTGCCGATCCTCTTGTGCGGTATTTCATGTTCCTGGCAATAGTCATACAGCCTTTCCTTGCCCTCCACACACAGCCTGGCCTTGAGGCTGTACTGGGGGTAGTAGATCCCTGCATCAAATCAGTCAATTCAAAGTTACACCTGTAGCTTTGAAGCTCAAGAGCTCATGCCAGCCATTCATTCACTGATATCACGGAGATGGCAGAACAAATCAGACGGAACAAAACACTAAATCAAACCAGAGAGTTGCTGACGCCTACCTACTCCTATCTGCCAACCCCTACCTGCATGTATCACCTCGCTGTGCCTGCTGCTTGTGATGCTGCCAAAGTCTGGCTCTGACTCAAGGACGATGGTTTGCAGGCCTCGACATGCAATGGCTCTGGCACATGCCAGGCCGATGACACCTGCATGGGCGGGAGCCAACAGTACAGACAGACAGGGTTGGGGGGGGGGGGAGCAGGGCCCGGAGCGAGGGGAGGGGGGGGGGGGTCTGCATAGTAGAGCAAGGGGATGAGGGTGGCCGTTTGGGGTTGGGGAGGGGAAAAGAGGCTGCGTGTCTGCTGTTGGTGATGCTGCCAAAGGAGGGCTCTGGCTCGAGCACCGCTGTCTGCAGGTTGCGACATACATATGCCCTGGCACAGGCCAGGCCGATGACACCTGGGGGGGGGGGGGGGGGGGAGGGGGGGGGGACAGGGGAAGGCCCTTGAGGGGAGAAGGGGGGGGGGGGTGTAGCAGAAGGATTTGAGGGCAGTATGTTAGTAAAGCTGGAGGGAGGTGGAGAAGAGTGGAGAGTTGAGCACTGCTGCCAAAGGAGGGATCTGACTCTTGTACCTCTGTCTGCAGGCCACGGCATGCCGCAGTGACCGTTCTTGCATAGGCCACACCGATGATGGCTGGATGGTATGATTTGACAATGGGGGTGGGGGTGGTGTTGGTGTTGTGTGTTGGACGGGAGGGGGAGATTGTCATTATGGGTGCGAAGGGAAGGTGGAAGAGGCTGCAGCGCACATCTGTGAGGGCAGTATGTTAGTCAGAGGTGGAGAACACTAACGTTTTGGGCACTGCTGCCAAAGGAGGGATCTGACTCCAGGATGACTGTCTGCAGGCCACGACATGTATTTGCCCTGGCACAGGCCAAGCCAGTCACATCTGGGGGGAGGGGGCCCAATTGGGGGGCGGGGACGGGGGGGTGGGGGTGGGGGGAGGGGTAACAGGGGGGCCCAGCACTGACAACTGGCCAGCCTGAGACTGTTTTGTGCCACTGCCCCCTTAATCCTTCATCACAGCAAGCAGTACCTCGCTCTACCCCTCACCTGCGCCCACCACAACACAGTCCACCACCTCTTCTGTCACTGTTGTTGCTGCTGCTGCTGCTGCTGATGCCAAGGTGTCACCTGCTGCTGCTGCTCCTGCAGTTGTCCAAAGGGCACGGCCGCCAACACAGCTGTGCCATGCTGCTGCTGCTGCTGCTGGTGGTGGTGGTGTCACCGCGTTTGCTGCTCTTGCTGCTGCATTTGTCCACAAGGCACAGCCGCCAACACTGCTCACCCAAGGAGCTGCTGCTGCTGCAGCTCTGCCCAGCAGAAGTCGCTGCATCAGCAGGAAGGCCTGCCTGGAATACTAGCACACTGCTTGTGCTGCTGCTGCTAGCAGCGCTGCATTTGTGGGACTGGATGCAGTACCCCCACAGGATCTGTCTGGTGACTATTGCGGTAGTGGTGGTGCTGCTGCTGCTGCTGGCGCCCACAGGCACAATTGTTTGAGCTCCTGCTGTGCTGGGCAGATATACACCACTATGGGATGCTGGTGATGGGGGCTGTGTGTGTCTAGGAGGAACTGTTCGAGCTGTAGGGACAAGAGGAGCTGGTGCTGAACTACAGTCTATTATTTGTAGTCTAGCTGCGGAGGCTGCTGCTGCAGCCTTTCCTCTGATGCCACAAGACGAGATCCGAACAGAGTAGGGGCGAGACGGACCAGAGAGGGGGAGGGGGGGGGGGGGGGGGGATGCCGTCTCTTGCGCCTTTGACTGGAGCTGCTGCAACGAAGTGGTGTTGTAGTAATATCCGCACCAAGTTGATGTAAGAGGTACAAGATTGTGCTGAAGGTTGAAGCCAGATGCTGCTAGAACAGATGGGAACAAGGGTTGTGATCTGCTTTTGGCAGTAGCACTGGCAGCACAAACTGGTTGCGCAGGACAGGAGTTTGCGGCACCGTTGCATCCAGCAGCAAAAATTACTAGCAGTAATAGTACTGTGACAACTCAACACTGTGTTCCCTCCGTGCAAGGACGCGAGTTTCCGTGAACAGATCAACTACATGACATCGTCAAATTCACCACGGGGACTGCATGTCCGCCAAAAAGTCCTTGCAAACTGCACGCAGCACCGCAAGCTTTCAATCAGGAAGTTATCGAACCACAAGCACAACCAGCAGTAGCTATGTTGTCGAGACTGGGCACAATGCGGCACGTTCAGCGAGCCCTGAGCATACCAAAAGCTTCGTTTGATGCATATGCGAGCTATGCCACGGATGCAGCAGGCCCAGGTGCGGTTGCAGTACTGCCAGACTTGTCTGGTCCTGGGTCCCGCTGCTGTCAGTGTGTGGTGACAAATGCACTTTTGCCTTGCTCAGCCGAACTACAGCTCTGTACCGCAACATAGAGCTGCACAATATCTACAAAGCGTGTACGTTGCTTGCTGGCTGCATAGGCAGCGTAACTCCCTTCCCACCAATCAGGGGAGGGGGGGGGGGAGGTAGAAGACAAAGATCCATGGTTTGGCGGTTTGAGCAGCATCAATGCAGTGTCTCTGTCATAGATGCTTTGCTTCCATCTGCAAACGTTGAGCAATATGTGTCTGGAGGGCTGGGGCAGAAGGGGGGGTCAGTGCTGCTGATGCGCATTTTACAAGAAGACACTTGACCTATACAGTCAACAAAGACACATGAACTATACAGTCAACTCACACTGCAGCATCCTGTTGCTGCTGCTGTTTGTGCTACTGTGCAGTGTATGTTGTGTTTGGTGCCTCTGGCGGCATTGGTTCAGCCCTCAGCAAGCGGCTGCTGGCACAGCCAGGCTCCACAGTGGTGCTGGCAGGCAGGGACGAAGCCAAACTGCAGCAGCTGGTCAGCAGCCTAGGGGGAGGTGAGTGCCTTCTCCTCCCTCCTCCTTCCGCCCCCCCCTTCCCCTCCCCCGCTTTCAGTCTCCCCCCCCCTCCCCCCCGCGCCCTGCACTGTGGTGCTGGCAGGGATGAGGCGGAACTGCAGCAGCCGGTCAGCAGCCTGGGAGGAGGCGCGTGGGTGTTGTCAAGGGTGTGCCTGTGCAATCCCCCCCCCCCTTCTTGGAAACACCCACCCACCCACTCACACCCCACTCCCCCGCCCAACATCACTAGCAGGCAGGGACGAAGCCAAACCGTTGCAGTGCAGCAGCTGGTCAGCAGCCTAGGGGGAGGTGAGTGCACATCAGGGTGGGGTCACAACCGTGCTAGCAGGCAGAGACACGGTAAAACTGCAGTTGCTGGTCAGCAGCTTGATAGGGGGGGTGCACACGTTAGTGTACCCCCCCCCCCCCCCCCCCCCGGGTGCTGGCTGGCAGGGATGAGGCCAAACTGCAGCAGCTGGTCAGCAGCCTAGGGGCAGGTGAGTGCACATCAGAGTGGGGTCACAACCGTGCTAGCAGGCAGAGACACGGTAAAACTGCAGTTGCTGGTCAGCAGCTTGATAGGGGGGGTGCACACGTTAGTGTACCCCCCCCCCCCCCCGGGTGCTGGCTGGCAGGGATGAGGCCAAACTGCAGCAGCTGGTCAGCAGCCTAGGGGCAGGTGAGTGCACATCAGAGTGGGGTCACAACCGTGCTAGCAGGCAGAGACACGGTAAAACTGCAGTTGCTGGTCAGCAGCTTGATAGGGGGGGTGCACACGTTAGTGTACCCCCCCCCCCAGTGGTGCTGGCTGGCAGGGATGAGGCCAAACTGCAGCAGCTGGTCAGCAGCGCACCCTTGACAACGTCCACTCACGCCCCCCTAGGGGGAGGGTGGGTGGGTGGGGGTGTGGGTGGGGGTGTGGGTGGGGGGTGGGGGGGACAGGCACACCCGTGACAACGTGCACTCAGCTCCCCCTAGGTGAGTACCCGTTATCGCAGGTGAGTGACAACGGGTACTCACCTGGGGGGAGGTGACTGCATGATGTCAAGGGTGTGCCTGTACCCCCCCCCCCCTAAAACACAAAACACCCACCCACCAGTTATGGCTTAACGCAGGGGCACAATTCGCCACCAGCACTCGTCATAGGACAATGCCCATTCAACGTGCCATTGGCAATGCATGGGCCGACACCAGGCTTACCCCCCCCCCCACCCCCTCCCTGTACTGCTGTTTGGCAGATGTCCCCCTGATGGGTGAACCCCTCTGACACCGAAGCAGCAGAGTTGTTCATCCATGAAGCAGGGGCACAACTCACCACTAACACTCATCCTCAAAACAGCCTCATTTATTGTGACATTGGCAATGCAGATACCAACACCAGGCTTACCCTCCCCCCCCTCCCTTCCACTGTACTGCTGTCACTCAGATGTCCCCCAAGTGGGTGACCCCCTGGACTCCAAGGCAGCAGAAAGCAACACCATCGCAGCCGTGGTGCAACAACCCCCAGTCATATAGACATACTGTGCGGGACTTGCAATGCACATGTCAATTACCCCCCCCCCCCTGCTCCCCCCTCCCCCCGGCCCTGTCCCAGGTGTCCCCCTAGTGGGTGACCTGCTTGACTCCAAAGCAGCAGAGTTGAGCATCAATGAAGGGGCACAACTCACCCACCAGCCACTCACCCTCCAACAAGCACAAGTTTCATCGAGTACACCAATGCACATGCCAACACCAGGCTCGCCTCTCCCCCCACCCCTGCTACACACTACAGGTGTCCCCCTAGTGGGTGACCCCCTCGACTCCAAGGCAGCAGAGTCAGTCATCAACGCAGCAGTGGCACAGCACGGCAGGGTTGATGGTGTGGTCAACTGTGTGGGCAGCATCGTCCTCAAGTCGGCACACACAACCAGCGATGCTGACTTTGACCAGGTGAGTTGGCGCAGTGGGTTGATATGTCCTGGGGAAGGGGGGATAGCGAGCTAGTTACAGTGGGCAGGGGGGTGATGGTGCCACTCCATCAAACACCACGATGGTGGGCAGCATCGTCCTCAAATCAGCACACACAACAAACGACACTGACTTTCACCAGGTGATTCGAGAGGGGGGGGGGGTAGTGATGTGTCATGGTCGCAGGGCGGGAATGGGCTGGATAGTAGAGATTGTCAGTAGGAACGGGTCGGAGAGTTATGGTGCCAACTGTGTGGTCAGCATTGTCCTCAAGTCAGTACACACAACCAGCGATGCTGACTTTGACCAGGTGTTTGGAATGGGCTGAGGATGTTGGGTGGCAAGGTGCCACCCTATATTTGGTGGGCAGCACTCCTCAAATGGGCATGCACGTTGTGGTGAGCAGCGACCCTGACTTTGACTTGGTGTGTTTGCAATGGTGCCACCCTTTTGTGGGCAGCATTGTCCTGCAGTCAGCACACACAACCAGCGACGCTGACTTTGACCAGGTGTGTCGGTCAGCACAGTACTGACCTCAATGCAGGACTGAGGGGGGAGGGCAAAGTGGGCTTACATTGTTTGACTGGGAAGTTGCGATTTGCTGGGTTGCTGGGCTGGTGTGGGTGCAAGTGTGGCAGGCCTATGGGGCAGGAGTTTGTTTGACAGGTGCTGCAGTCCCCTGATCGCTGTTACTGTTACTGTTACATGGTTCAGGCTGAATCTGAACACCCCGTAGGGTGCCAACGAGGCTCATGGGGCATCAGCATGATCACCAAGGGCCTGAGGCTTGCATGCCCGTCCATTGTTTCCTCGCGCCGGCGCCACCACACATGACACTGTGCCAAGGGCACCTTTGCTTCGTGACTACATTACTAATAGTATCTCGTGTGCTCTCTGTACCCCCCCCCCCTTCAGGTTCTGCGGACCAACCTATAAAGCTGTTTCAACATCCTGCGGCCGTCAACGAAAGCTATGATGAAATGCGCAGGGTGTGTCGATATCATCACCAGTACTCCACATACATATTGCACTCAAGTATCCTGCCCCCCCCCCCCCCCCGGGCCACTGCTGTTCCCTGCCCCCCCCCCCCGCCCACCACACACACACACACACAGGTGTTGCGTACCAACCTGTACAGCTGTTTCAACATCCTGCGGCCGTCAGTGAAGGCCATGATGAAGAGTGGAGGGGGCTCCATCGCATTCTGCAGCTCAGCAGTGGCACAGCACGGCATACCAAACCACGAAGCCATCGCAGCAGCGAAAGCGGGTGTTGTAGGTGAGATATGGGGGGAAGGAGGTTTATGCTAGACCAACTTCCCCTACACTGCGGCTGCTACCGCTGCTGCCTTTTTTTGCTGTGTGCACCACTGCAGACAGCAAGTCAGGTTGAGTCAGCTGCCAGCGCCATCCTGTAGCATCAACACGCCTGTTTGAAAAGTCTCCACCGGCAGCTACTGCTGCTATCGCTGCCACTGGCAGATGCAGTAGTACTATTGCGAGGCCACCACATATGTGCAGCTGCTGTCGTCCTGGATATATCATATGTGCCGTGTGTTGTACTGCTGCTGCTGCTGCCACTGCCGCTCCTGCTGTCCTGCGCTTTCCATGGCGGCTGCTGCTGCTGCTGCTGCTTCTGCTGCTGTAGGCCTGATGCTGTCGACCTCAAGAACATCCGTGTGAACTGTGTGGCGCCTGGTCTCACACTGCTGCTGCTGCTGCTGCTGCTGCTGCTGCTGCTGCATCTGCTGACATCGTTGTTTCCTCCACTTCTGCTGCAGGCCTGATGTTGTCGTCGGCCGCCACGTACGCCCCCAAGAACATCCGTGTGAACTGTGTGGCGCCCGGTCTCACGCGCACCCCCCTGGCGGAGCGTATCACCAGCAACGCAGCTGCACTCAAAGCCAGCGAGGGCATGCACGCACTCAAAAGGTGAGGGAGCAGCGGGGTGTGTGGAAGGGGGGGGGGGTTCAGGCACATCTGGCAGAAAGCATCCGCACCAAACCACCACCACCAGCAGCAGCAACAGCGAGTAGCACTCTGGAAGAGGTGTGTAGCCTGGTGGGGAAAATGGGCGTGTAGGGCGGGGCATCCCCAACCAAGGTGCATCTTGAACGGTTTGAAGGGCGCAGATACATATATGCTCGCCTCCCAGATAGTACTGATGCCCCCCTGCCCCGATCAGCAGAAAAGTAGATGAGGCTGCTGCCGTGCTGATTGCTTACATACACACGTCCCCCTTCCCCCACCTCAAGGGTTGATGGGGTTGTTGAGGTTGCACTGCAACTGAGCTGCCCTTATTTTTACTACGACTTGTTCATTGTCGCCCGCTGATTGACGCACTGCGTAATGCCCACCACCACCACCACCACCACCCCGTCCTGCAGGATTGGTGAGGCTGATGAGGTTGCTGCTGCGGGGGCTTTTGTTTGCCAACCTCCTGCACTCCTGCTGCCTGTAATTGCATTATCCCCCCCCCCCCCCTCATCAGCCCACCCACCCACATACCACCCACCCACAATTCATGCCCCCCCCCCCCCCCCTCTTCCACCCCCCACCCTGCAGGATTGGCGGGGCTGATGAACTTGCTGCTGCACTAGAGTTTGTATTGCCAACACTCTTGACTCCCACTCACTTATTGATGCACTTTCCACTCCCCTCCCTCTGATTCTGCAACAGGATTGGTGAGGCTGATGAGGTTGCTGCTGCCCTGGAGTTCCTGCTCAGTCCCAGCAACAGCTTTGTCACGGGTCAGGTGCTGGGCGTGGACGGAGGACTGGGGCGCCTCAAGCCACAGTAGAGCAGCAGCAGAAGCAGCAGCGGCGGCGATGGCTGCCTCACAGCTGCAGTCGACTTTTGTGAGACTTCTGCGGTCGTGCTGCCAAAACACCCGTCGCATTGTACAGATTGACGCCTCAAGACACAACAGCAGCAGCAGCAGCAGCGGCGGCGGCGGCGGCAATGGCAGCCGCGCTGCTGCAGTGATGGAATTTATACTGTAGCAGTGCTGCTTCCTGGTGTAACTTGCCGTGTACCATACAGTGTGGCCACTCAAGGCACAGCAGCAGCAGCAGCAGCAGCCTGCGGCAGCAGCGGGTGTCTCACAGCCGCAGTCATTACTTGAGACTGGTGCTGGATCCTCCAGCCGTACTGTACAGTAGGGCGCCTGAAGGCAAAGCAGCAGCAGCAGCAACAGTGTTGGTGCAGTGTGCTGTTGATGGACTTCAAGTTGATAGTGTACCCCCTGGTAGACCTTGCTATAAGATACAACTTCAGACATAAAAAGCAGCAGCGCAGCAGGCACTTTCCCTCAGTGAGGCTGTACTGCATGACACCTGAACTTGTATCGCATAGTACACTAACGTGTCGTCGTTGTGTTGTAGTGGGGCAGACTAGGGGTGACCACAGCAAACGCAAAACTGCATCAAATGGGCGTTCGCACAGTGGTGTGAACCAAAGGCATTCGTTCACCGCTGGAAATGCTCAGCAGCAGTGTTGTCAAATGACTCTGCAAGGACTGATATGTTGCTGCCAACTTGGTTGAACCCTGGTCCATCACAGTATGCCTGCATAATTCCATGACCAGCCGCAGTCCAAGGCTGCATTCTAGATGGCTTGTGTGGCAGCTGGTGTGGGCTTTGATGCAATGCCACACACTCCTTGACTCCGGCAGCACAGTACATGTGTTGTGGACAATGCTTTTTCACAAAGCACCTGGGGCCAGGGACTTTAGGGATGATTTCAAAGATCATGCATTTGCAGAAAGTACCAGCCAAGCCCACTATCCACACATGCCATTTGTAGCAAGGCAACTTCCCAAAAAGACAGCACCAGGCGCAACACAAACACGGTTTGCCCCCCTAATCATACATGCTGTGTCACAGACACTACCGGCACGGATGGTATGTCCCTGATGGCTATGCACCAATGTCATCGGAAATTTGTACCCCACTGAATCGGTCTGGCTGTTTCAGCCGATAGCTTTTCAGTGGAGCCAGCCGGCTGTACAGTCACGACTGGCGCGACTGAACGTCGACTGCCACACAACAGTCGACGGTCACTGAAACAGTCGGGAGTTTCCCAAACGGCCAGAGTGCCATTTTGACGTCGTAGATAATTTTAATACCACTATCAAAACATTGTTTTCAAGCCTACGGGGCTGAATAGACTGTTTGCAGAGTGGCATGCATAGCAGGCGCACAAAAACATGCAGCAAAGTCTGCAAGGGTGCATCAGTGTGGCAGGAACACAGCAGATGATCAATCCTGAGCAACTTTACCAGCTGACAGAAGCACCACACGTATGGGGTCCCACAGTCAGTTGACTGGTACATAGTGGTGGACGTGGACCAAGGGCCGGGTGTGTGTGCATAGGTGTGTGCAGGTATGTGGATATACATAATAAAACCGACAATTGTACTGAATTTGTGATCAAAGCCCGTTGTGCAGGGTGTTCTCAGCCTGGGCAGCACAGCTGCAGTCGCAGCACAGCAGAACCCTGCCCAGGGTGGAGCCTTGTGTGTCAACTCAACCATCCCAGGCTCTGCTAGGTTACGACAGGCATGCTTACGATGGTTGAATCACAATACCCTCGCTTCGTTCCAGAACTCGCTTCGCGATGTGGTTGTCTTATCGTGTCCATTCATGATCTGGGCATGCGCACGACGCTGAAGCTTCATTCCGTTCAAGCTGCAACAAAGATCATCGATAAATTGAAGTGGACTCATGTGTTCTGTGCCGTCGGCCTACGGGCCCCTGATGTGGTGCCAAGACCACCAACTACCTTCGGCCTACTGCTTTACTTGAAGGACACAATCCACGAGAAAGCGCGGCGATCGCAGGTCAGGACGTGCGCAATTGTTGTGTTTCAGACTATCACCAAATACTGACGAGGTTGCATAAGCAACTGAAGTCAGCAGACAACCAGAAAGCCTGTTCTGCACAATCAGCTGCCTGTGCTGGAGACAGCAGTCAACACCAAAGATGCATATGTCCATCAGCAGCAGGTTTTCAAGGCAGCACATGGATGAGATGTACAACTGAAGCAGTTCGCTACATGTTTGCTGTTGGTGTGATATCACCGTGTGGGACCACAACAAGTTTGGCTGCACCCAACTGCGCAGGAACCCTGCTGGCCACAAGAGATGCTGCACCACGGTGCTCTTCTCAAGGTTGTGCAGGCTGACAAGCCAGCACCCTCACTACTGGCAATGCCTGATACTACCAAGCACAAGCAGGTGCCGGCAGCGCAGCAGCTCAAGCCAGCATGATAGGGGCGGTTGGCGTCAACTGCAAGCGAAGGTGGTCGTGGCACTTGAGGAGGTTTGAGAACGCCTCTGCTGATGCCAGTCGCAGAACAACCGTAAGTATGCAGCTCTGCATATCATGTCTGCAGTGTGTGACAGCGATGCAGCACCCTGCTGGATTGCGTTGTGATCACAACCCTCGCTGCTACTTCAACAGCTGTCATCCACTTAGAGACAATCCTGCTGCACCTGGCTGTGCCTCCATGTTGTCACGCCTGAGTGTGCGTCAGTGTGTTTTGTGTGCATATGCAGCAATGTTTGCAGCGGGCCGCACACCGTAGCATTGTAGCAGCCTTGCTGCGCACATGCCACAGTCTGCAACACGTGTTGCATGTCCACATGCTGCACGGTCTCCCGCCCATGAGCTGACTGTAACACAACCCTTGTGGCTGCTCCCTTGCAGGTACAGCGCACCATGGTGTAACCCAGTATCCAGGATCAGAGGGACCTCCACCAGCTGAGAAAGCGGAGCATGCAGATGACTCTTGCTTTATGGAAGGTATGCATGAGCAGGCAGCAGCACAAACTCATGCACACACGTGGTGGTTGCATTAGCAAGCATACTGGTTGCACGGCTCAGCCACAACGGTTGTGCAAGGCTCAAAAACAAGGCACTGATTGGCTGCTTTCTTTGTCAAACGGCAATGCACGGAGTTCTGTACCTTGGCACCAGCCTGTACAGTGACAGTTACTGACAGCTTAAAGATCCTGCCGCTCTGCGAACCCTTTGCATGCCTATTTGGTGACCAACTGCTCTATGTGCTGCTTGCTGTTTGACTCGGAGGAGAGTGCGGCTGTGAGCGAGGCTGGGGCACTGTATCCCTCATTCAAGTGGGCTGCACAGGGCGCATCGATCAACGACCACATGTGGAGGCGGTTGCCGCCGAGCAATCTGGCCCTCTCTGCATTGAGCCAGAATGCGCTGCTGCCCTGAGCCAGAATGCGCTCCTGCCCTGCTGTGTGTGATGATGACTGTTGTGTGGTGAGGCGTGTGGGGTGTGTTGGCTGCAAGTGGTGTGCAGCCTTCTACTGCAATTGCAGTGGCTCAGTGCAGTCTGTGGCTGTCATGGGATGCACATTGTGAAGGGTGCCAACATGGTGTTGCTTGGAGACAGTTGTGCCACGTGCTGGTGTACAGCATGTTGGGTTGGGTGAGATGGTACATGTAATGAATGGGCACCAGCCCATGGTGGCATGGTGGCAAGTAAGGGGGCCTTGGCAGTCAGCTTTGTATGAAAATCGGCACAGTCACAAACAAACAGCGATAATGTCACAGTGAGCCAAGGGTTGGGGGCCCCGAAGCTCGTCTAGCCGCATGTGCACCTGCATATGCATCACTAACCACTTCTTTTCGTTGACAGACACGACAGCTTCAGCCTCTGCGATCTTATTACAACAAAACAGCGATAACTTGTTTGTGATCTTCCCAGTCGGCTTGTCAGTCGGCTTCACAGTCGACTGAACAGCGCGCGCTGTCAACAGTCTGCTGTTTTAGCACGAGCTGTCAACAGTCGACTGTTTCAGCACGCGTTATGCCATGTACTGAATCAGCCACGACTGAAAAATCGCTCTAGTCGACCGATTCAGTGGGGTACAAATTTCCGATGCGTCAACATCATTGTCACTTAGGCTCCACCAGACCAGTAAACAATACAGACAAGCCTGTCACATCGCAATTGCAATAGCCACCGAGGAACTCAGCCTGCACTCCTCACTGCTCGAACATTAGCGACGTACTGCGTACATGCATATTGTGTGCTTATTCAATTCAGTACTGACGTACTGCTACCTTGCAGGCCGAGCGCCACGCTCATGATCATTATGAGGCACATACAGGTGCTGAGCAATTGACGACTGAGCAACAAACAACCCCACCAACTTGTGCTAAAAAACAACCAGTGGTGGCACAGACCCGCTGTGACACAAAGACAATGCTTCACAACACGGCTGCCATCCACTCAAACAGCCCGTCAACAAACCAGCAAGGCTTCCAGTCAACCCGGCTACTCCTTTGCAAGACGCACATGCATCTCAAGCACTCAGTGCACACGTCATTGCAACAACAGTTCATCTTCAGCAGCTGGGTTCAGCAACTACTGCTGCTGCTGCTGTTGGTAGTGCCGCTGCAGCGAAGGGAAGCCTGGCCCTGCCCCACTAGCAGGCGGCATGAGAGCCTGGTGGAGGCTGGGAGCCGCCGCCGCCGCCTGCTGCTGCTGCTGCAGTACCTGCAACTGCTGCTGTTTCTGCTGCATCTGTAACTGCTGCTGCAGCTGCTGCGTCTGCTGCAGCAGTGCCAGCATCCCGGGGTTGGAGCCGCCGGCCCCAGCCTCAGCTGCAGACACCTGCTGGCCGTTCAACTGCTGCTGCTGCTGCTGCTGCTGCTGACCTTCACCACTGTTGCTGCTCGACGGCGCACCGCCACTCCCCATCGACAGCTGCTGCATAAGAGCAGGGCCTCCCCCAAGCCCAGTACCACCACCACCAGCAGCAGCAGTCAGCTGCGGCAGCTGCCCCAGGGCCCCTAGCCCCCCACCCAGCAACAGAGGTGCCTGTTGGGGCAGCAGTGCAGAGAGGCCCCCTGCACCACCCAAGGTCAGTGCTGCTGCTGCTCCGCCGTGTATGCTGCCGACCTGTGCCTTCATTGTTGCGAGGGCCTGCCAGCAGTCGGCCAGGTGGGCACGCACCAGCAGCGCAGACACCTGATGACGCAACGCCTCAACCTGCGATGCAAGGGTGAAAATGCAGTAAACCACAAGGGGGGTGGGTGGGGGTGAATTGGATTGCACCAGGTAAGGATGGCTGGCAGACACGTACGATGGCAGCCCATGACAGCTATTGAACTACAGGTCCGGGACAGGGGGGGGGGGCAACAGAGGTGGGCACGCACTAGCAGCACCGACACCTGATGACGCAACGCCTCAACCTGCAGTGTGCGCGGACAACACCGTAACACCACGAAGACACCCCCAAGAGGGGGTTCAGCTGTCTCAAAACAAGGATCCTAACCTCCATGGAGATTGGGCAATCATGTGCCAAGCATAGGTGACAGTGAATTTGACGAGGATCACATGGGGTGTGGGGTGGTGGTGGTGGTGGGGCTCGCCCGGAGGGCAAACGGAGAGGAGCACGCACCAGCAGCGCCGACACCTGCTGACGCAACGCCTCAACCTGCGATGCAATGACGACATGGTGGCAATACAGTACATCACAAGCGGGGTGGTAGGGGTGGTCAAGGGGTTTTAGCCGGCAGACAAGTACCATGACAGTTCGCAAAATGCAGGGCCGGCGGCATGGCGGGGGGTGGGGGCACTGGGGTGGGGGGGGGGGGGCAGGAAAACATGAACCACCAGCACTGCCGCCACTTGCTGCCGCAGCGCCTGATTCTGCGGTATGGAAACAAAACGATCAAACCCGCACGGAGGGGGAAGAGGAGGGGGGTGGCAAATGGGAGTAAACACCGGATGGCAGTACTTGCGAGTTTGGCTGGCAGAGCTGTGCCAAAGGATGGCAGTACTTGCGGGACGCAAGTTGAGCGGGCGAGGGGCAGAAGGAATGCAGGTGTGCACACCGTAGCAGTGCCGCCGCATGCTACAAGTGCCTGCAGTGTGATGCGAGGGGAGGTGGAGCAATCAAAGTCAGGTTGGTCAGCGGAGTTACAAGTTGGGGTGTGAAGCAAGAGGGTGGGGTGATTAACCGCATGAGCGCGGAGAGCAAAGCGCTTTGCTCTTGAGCCCAACAGAGGGTAGGAGCTGTGAGAGTGGGGGCAGGGGCATGAGTAGACACCTATGGTAGGAGCTGTGAGTGGGGGCAGGGGCATGAGTAGACACCTATGTGAGCGCACCTATCTTGGGGCATCAGCATGCCTGTACCAAGTGTGATCTCCTTTGGTGTTACTGGGTAGGGACAGGGCCCGAAGGGTTGCTAACCCATCCCCTGGGGCCACTGATGGGCCCCCATGAGAGCCCCACACCTGACGCAGCACCACACAGCCAGAGCAGCAGCCTGTTGAAGCATTCGGCGAGTGTATGCCACGTAGGCTGTGGCACACACTGTTGAAACGTGCTTCAGCAACAGGTTGCTGCCCTGGCTGTACAGTGCTGTGTCAGATGTGGAATCACTCACAGGGTGGCTATCAACCGTTAGAGGTACAAACCCAATCGTATCTTGTGTCACATTTCTGAAGTCACGTCAGTGTCATAGGGCAGGCTGTGACACCGACAGGGACGCAAATGCTGAACACTGTTGTGCAAATGATTTGCTGAAACCCGTTGACAGCGGACTGCTTGTGGACGTCGGAACCCGTGGACTGTCCAGCTGTAGCGAAACGCCCAAATGAGCGAACCGACTGCTGCACTCTCCACTTGTAAAACCCGATAACCCTACATGACGTTGCATCAATGACACACATTGCCGCGATTGTGAAAGTTGCGACTCGCCGATGCGGACACTAGCTGCATGAAGGCTGGCTGCAGTTGCCCTTCGGAAGCGGCATGGAACGGTTCTGCACGCCCTTGCTGGCCGGCAGGTGGGTGCAAGGAGAAGGGCATTGGCAGGGGCTAGTCAACATACTGGCGAGGATGCTTGGGGCGGACTAGTCAACAGGCAATCAGGGACGTACTGCAGACTATAGTCTGCGCTCACAAGGGTTGCCGTGGCGCAGATACTTTCAGCCACAACCACTCTTATGGTTCTAGGTGCATCAGATGCGTAGATACCTAGTGCACCCAGACCACATTGCATCAGATGCGTAAGTACCTAGTGCACCCAGAACCACATGGATGATTCTGGCTGAAGTATCTCGACCGAAGCTACGCTCGTGACAGCAGGCATCAGTCCGTGGTACGCACCTCTGACACAGTGAAATAGTACACAGTTGGGGCCCCCCCCCTCCCCCCCCCCTGTACCCCCCGGGGGGGGGGGCAGCGGGTAAAGGACGAGATAGAACAGATTCACCCCGTCAAGTACACCCCGCTTGTTCAATGACACGACTCTGTAACTTGCACACCAAGCACACTTGCTACTGCCCGCGGTATCCCAGGGAAAACCTTGCCTCCTCTCAGCAACTGTGACCCCCCCCCCCCTGGTGGGCCGTGATGTGGACTTGGCTTCACCATTACCACCCCCCACCCCCTCACCTGCTGCCCCCTCTGTTCAGCAGTAGCCGCCGCCTGTCCCAGCTGTTCCCTCACACATGCCAGCTCAGCAGCAGCTGCTGCATGCTGCTGCGTGCGCTCCAGCAGCTGCTGCTGCAGCTGCCGCCGCTCAGAGCCCAGCTGGCCCACCAGCACACTGCCAGCCTGCTGCAGCGCCAGCAGCGACGCAGCAGAGGCGTCACCCGGTGACACCCCACTGCTGCTGCTGCTGCCATCACTGCTGCCAAATGAGGTGAGACAGGCGACCATGGCAGCAGTGGCAGCAGTGGCGGCGGCTGCGGCGGCTGCTGTTGCTTCGGTCGGCTGAGCTGCTGCAGCATGCAGCTTGTCGCTGCTGCTGGTGCTGCTGATGGGGCCTGCAGCAACACACAGGCAGCGAGAGACACCACACTAGTCAACAGACACTGGCAGCACAGTTGGTGTACACAGCTGCAGGGCTGGAGGGTTGGGGAGGGACCTGAGTCATTACTGGTGTGTAGGCATAGTACAAAGGTGTCTTTAGCATGAGACAGCATCAAGCAGCAAGCTATACTGTGTGCTATGCACTGTAGTTGCTTCCTGCAAACCTGCAGCAGTCAAACACATGTGCAGGCTTGTCCGCACCTTTGTTTGACTGCTGTAGTTTTGCAGGGTGCGGATACAGGGCATAGCACACAGCCAAGCCGTTGCTTGACCAACAAGGCAAGCCTGACCCTGGATAGGCAGGCAACATGTAAGTGCCTCAGCCAGGGCTTAAGCCCCCACATGTGATCACATGCCACCACTGCTTGAGCCCACGATTGGAACAGCCAACAGCCCCTGCCGCTATGGTGGGCTCAATTAATGTCTGAGCCCCATATCCACCCTTCCCACCCAGCCACCCTGCCTATCTGGTCACCAACCACACAGATAGATGGAACTGCCCGTATGTGACTCGCATGTACTCCATATGTTCAACACAGGACCCCCCCCCTTCCCCCAGCTACCTGCACTCAAGGATCCAGAGGGGTTCACAGCCAGTGACGACACTGCAGTGGCAACTGAAAACCTCGAAGGCGGCGGCGAGTGAGCAGCAGCAACAGCGCTAAGCTGCCGCCCAGCGTCACCAGGTGACTGCTGCTGCTGCTGCTGCTGCTGCTGAGGGCTTGGCCTGCTGCTGCCAGGGGTGTCACTCATGCAGGTGCCAGCGGCAGCAGCAGCAGGGTCACTGCTGCCAGATGCTGGGTCAGCAGCTGTAGCAGGGGTGCCAGGGGCACTTGGGCCTATTGCTGCTGCTGCTGCTGGGCTGCTGCTGCCTTCCAATTTGACTGCATCGCCTGCTGCTGCTGCTGCTGGTGCTGGTGCTGGTGCTCGTGACGCCTCTTGTTGACTGCCTTGTGTTGCGCCGGCTGCTCCCTCAGTGGCAACACTGCTGCTGCTGGCGGTTAGTATTGCTGCCACCCCCGCTGTCGGCTGCTGCTGATGCTGGCCGTCACCAGCCGCCGCTGCTGCTGTAGTGCTGCCAGCCGCTGCTGCTGTAGTGCTGCCAGCAGCAGCTGAGAGAGCGGTCCAACTGCCATTCTGTGAAAGCAGCAGGTAGGTGGGCTGTCTACTAGTAGCACCAGGCAACCGCTGTAGTGACCATGGCCCAGCTGCTGCTGCCGGCTGCTGCTGCTGCTGCAGCTGCTGTTGCAGGGCTGTGTAGACCTGGCTGCTGATGTGTGCGGCCCCTGGGCATCCTGTTGCTGCCAGCTGCCGTGCCCCCTCCACTGTGTCACCCATGAGAACGAGCTTCACTGCCTTGCTGCCGACAAGACCTGAAAGGAGTGGGGGGGGGGGGGTGAGGTTGGTTATGTTTCAGGGTTGGTTCGGTTACAAGCAATGATGGGTTCGTGAAATTGTTTTGAGGCGGGGGGCCGGGGGGGCATCAAGCCCCTCCACTATCCCCCCTGTGAGCACAAGCTTCACAGCCTTGCTGCCAACGAGACCTGCAACCGTGAGGATAGTATGTGCAGGGAAAGGTGTGTGTGTGTGTGTGTGTGTGTGGGGGGGGGGGCAGCGGGGGTGTCATGGCTTGCTGAGGAAAAAAACATGCGTGAAGGGAAGGAGAGCATGAAGCTGAGCAATGCTATTGTGCCCCCTCCACTGTGTCACCCATGAGGACGAGCTTGACAGCCTTACTGCCAACAAAACCTGAGGCAAGACAGGACGATCGGGCAGTGCGGGTGCAGAGGGCATGCGCAGGCGAGGCGGGCAACAGGGGTGTCATGGGTTGCTGGGGAAAAACAAGTGTCGATAGCAGGGAAGCATGGGGGGACAGCGCTGCACAATGCACCTCCCTCAAACAATGCATGCATCGATGTAGGGTCAACAAAGGGGAGCACCCCCAAAACAACCCCCACCCCCCTGCCCATTCCCAACCCCCACCCAAACACACACCTGTGGTTAGGGGTCCAGTGTGTATGCCCACCCTCACAGCCAGGGGTGATCCGTCTGGCTGCGGTGTGGCAGCAGCCACCGCCAGCATTGCTGCCGCTGCCCGCAAAATGAGCTGGGTGTGGTTGGGGTGGTCATCATGCCCCGACACTGCAACAAAGGTGCTGCCGCTGAAATCAACGCCCAACACGTCCTGCACATGGCGGCAAAAGGGAGCAGGTAATGTGTAAGGAACGGCTGAGCAATCCGAGTAAATACCAAACAACATGTGTGCAGGCTGGTGGAAGGAGCGGCGGCAACAGCCCAGAATCGCCGCTACTGTCCCCGGCATTGTGCGGGTGTGCTTGGGGTGGTCGCTGTGGCAACACACAACCAGGACAGTGATGCCCGCCAGATCAACATCCACCACGCCGGCAACAAATTGAAGGTAGATGCAGGAGTATTGTGCTGCAGCAAGGCGGATGGCTTGCAATGGAAAGGGTGTTGCAGCTGTGCCATCACTGCTATCCTCTCTCTTCATAGCATGCCCACCACAACAAATACAACAATACACCCACCTGCTTGGCACACAGCTCCTCCCATGTAGTGTAGAGGCTGTTGAGCCGCACCACAGCCTCAGCAGGACTCAGGCCAGAGGGGTAGGGCCCCACAGGCAGTGAGGGAACCACATCACCACCTGCCAGGCCAGTACCACTGCTGCTGCGACTCACAACACCACCAGCTGCTGCTGCTGCTGCTGCTGCATCACTGCTGCTGCGACTGACTGCTGCCACCTCTGTCCCACCACCATCCCCGTCAGCAGCTGCAGCAGTACCATCTGCTGCTGCTGCTGCTGCTGGTGGCAGCGTGAGCTGCTGCTGGCTGCTGATGCGCTTCAGTGCCTCCTGTAGTGACGTAGCAGCATTGCTGCCAGCGGCGGCTGGCAGTGCTGCCATGCTGCTTGCTGCTGCTGCTGTGGGGCCCAGGACCTCTGCCCACAGCACAGTAGCAGCGGGGTGGCTCTCTGCTATGACGGTCTCCCCGTTGCGCAGCTTGCGCTGGACGTTGAGGGGCAGCAGGTTGTGCTGCAGCATCCACTGCTGCTCCTCGGCCTGTGAACACACAGTACAGGACACAGGTATCACATGTGTGGGGGGGACAGAGTCACAGCCTCAGCACTAGCCAGCGAGCCAAGGGCTCATGAAGGTGCCCATACGGCCTACCACTGCTGCTCGGCCGCCTGTGCACACAGATGGAAGGGGTGAATGAGTACACAGTGGATAAGTGCACCACACGGGGAATGAGTGCATCACACTGTTTTTTTTGAATCTAGCGCCGTTGCTCACATCCTGGTGCACATTGTTGCTCATCAGAAATTACAGTTACAGTAGTTGCTAGTTTTCATCCAAGCCTGTTGCTGCTGCTGCTGCTGCTGCTGCAAGGCATTCTATAGAGGTTCAACCTTCAGCGGGCCACAAACATACTCCCAACAATCAGGCACACAACTAGGCACACCGTCTACTGCCCACCACCCACCTGCTGCTGCTGAAAGGCGTCTCGTGCGCGTATGTGTGCCCGTATCCGTGCCGCCAGCTCAGCACGCTTGAATGGCTTGGGGACGTAGTCATCAGCACCACAACGCAGCCCCTGCACAATGTCCTCTTCTTCTGTCTTAGCTGACAGCTGCACAGATTGTAAGACGTACACACAATGCAAGTTAGCTGGACAGCCAGACAGATGTAGTCGGTGAGTGATGGTGGTGGTGGTGCGAGGGGGGGGGGGGGGGACAAGGCAAAATCAGACGAGAGTGTGGGGGTGCGAGGTAACGACGCCGCTGGCGAGTGCAGGGCTTAGGGACGTAGTCGTCAGCGCCACAACGCAGGCCCGGCATGATGTCCATCTCAATCTTGGCTGAACGCTGCACAGATTGTGAGATGTACACACAATGCAAGTCAGCATGAGAGACACAAGCATAAGTAGTTTGGTGAGTGGTGGTGGTGGTGGTGGTGATGGTGGTGCGAGGAGGAGGCATGCAAGGCAGAATCAGGGGAATGTTTGGGGTGAGCAGGGGTGACAATGCTGCCAGCTCAGCACGCTTGAAGGGCTTAGGGACGTAGTCAACAGCGCCCCCCCCCCCCCCACCCACCCACACCACACACACAAGTCGTTTGTGTTATGAACACCATTGCCTGCCCCCCCCCCTCCTCTCTTCCTCCACAGCTATCAAACCCAGCCACTCACCATGATGATGGGCAGCAGGCTTGAAGGCCACACCTCCCGGACACGCTTGGCCACTTCGTACCCACTCATGGTTGGCATCATCACGTCCAGCAGCACAAGGTCGGGCAGCACGGTGCAGCGCTGAAGCAGGTAGTCAAGCGCCTGTCGGGTTGGTGGTGGTGGCGGTGGTGGGCAGGGGTGGGAGGGGGGGGGGGGCAGTGCAACGGATGTAAGTCATGTTGTGATTTGTCGTGTCAGCTGCGTGAGCAACTGCTGGGCAACAAGAACGAAGCAGAGTGGTGTTCTCCAACAGGTGCAGCATGGGGACTGGGGCAACTACATGTTGCAGCATGTTCAGTAGATATGGCGCCCAGCAACACAAGGTGACTCAGCACAGTGCAGCGCTGGAGCAAGTAGTCAAGCGCCCGTCAGGGGGAGGGAGCGAACGGCAGCAATGGGATTACTTTGTGATTGCTGACAGCATTTGCTGGCGGCGTCTTGTGCATTCGCTAGTGATGCCGCATGTTGGTGCCGGGCGTTAAAGACTGCGGTGGCTGCAGCAGCCGTGATCCCTGCAAGGCTGCAAGCATAAACATCAGCACCAGCATGGCAGTACCAACTACATGCCCACTGCCAGCAAGCACATCGCCAACACATGACACCCACACCACCACCAAGCAGACCGTTGCTGCTGCTGCTGCTGCTGCTGCTGCTGCGGCTCACCTCTGCCCCGCTCATGCATTTCACGACCTCCCACTTGTGTATCCGCAGTGCAGTTGAGGCCACCAGCTGGTTCACCTGGTCGTCATCAACTGACAGCACCTGAGGCAGACAAGGGGAGGGGGGGGGAGGGGGCAGAGACAATATGCGAGCGGTGTAGGGTATCAGGTTCAGGGAGCGCAGTTGAGGCCACCAGCTGGTTCACCTGGTCGTCATCAACTGACAGCACCTGAGGCAGACAAGGGGAGGGGGGGGGGGGGGAGGGGCAGAGACAATATGCGAGCGGTGTAGGGTATCAGGTTCAGGGAGCGCAGTTGAGGCCACCAGCTGGTTCACCTGGTCGTCATCAACTGACAGCACCTGAGGCAGACAAGGGGAGGGGGGGGGGGGGGGGAGGGGGCAGAGACAATATGCGAGCGGTGTAGGGTATCAGGTTCAGGGAGCGCAGTTGAGGCCACCAGCTGGTTCACCTGGTCGTCATCAACTGACAGCACCTGAGGCAGACAAGGGGAGGGGGGGGGGGAGGGGGCAGAGGCAATATGCGAGCGGTGTAGGGTATCAGGTTCAGGGAGCGCAGTTGTGGCCACCAGCTGGCAGCTGGTTCACCTGGTCGTCATCAACTGACAGCACCTGAGGCAGACAACGGGAGGGGGCGGGGGGGAGGGGGCAGAGACAATATGCGAGCGGTGTAGGGTATCAGGTTCAGGGAGCGCAGTTGAGGCCACCAGCTGGCAGCTGGTGCACCTGGTCGTCATCAACAGACAGCACCGGAAGGAGGAGAGGGGGACACCCAAGATGGACAGTGACAATAGGTGGGCAGTGTGAGCTGTGGGTGTGACGTGCGCAACACAGCCAAACAAGATGCAGTGAAATGCAGTTGAGGCAACTTCCTGGTTGACCTGATTGTCATCAACCAACAGCAGGGAGAAGGGGGCAACAGGGGAGCCAGAGACTCAGGCCTGGTGAAACATGTGAGCTGTGGGGTTTGTGCGGGGCAACATGGCAACATGACTTGGAGTGAAGTCCGAGTGCAGATGATGGCACCAGCTAATCCACGTGCCACCACCCCATCACGCCCTGGGTTACCGCTGCCCACCAGCACTTCGGCGAGCCTCCCATTCAAATCCCCAACCTGGTTGACCAATGCTGCAAGCACCCCCCCCCCTACCTGTATGACTCCGTTGTGCACCGTGCGGTGGTTCTTCTTCGCGACCAGCCCCGCACTCGCTGCATCCACAGCACCAGCAGCAGAGCCAACACCCCAGCACCCGACAGCAGCGTGACACCTAGGCCACTGCTGCCGCTGCTGCTGCCGGCACCACCATCTGCTGCTGCTGGTGGGTTGAGGTCTCTGCGGCTGTTGGAGCGCCGCTGCTGGTGGTGCTGGTGTGATGATGACACGTCCGAGGGCCTCTGACCCTGTGGCGACAACACCACGACACACAAGACAACAAGGGACTGATCTGTTCAGGACTGCTCGGTTCAGGAGCATGAAACATGTACTGCACTTTACTGCAACTTCAACTACGGCTGTTGAAAGGAATGCACACAATGACCCCGGGGGGGGGGGGTGACTGAACATGACCCAACAGGAGCATCAAGATAGCAGCTGCTGTTAGAAAGTGGCGCTGAACACTTGTCGCAGCACAGTGTCAGCAAACGCAGCGGTGTAGAAAGACAGAGCGCATACTGCGCAGCCAAGGGGCCAGACCCACCTGCTGTGGCGGCGAGTCGGGGTGAGGCCCTAGCAAATCCAAACTGCCTCGCAAGCTGAACACAGCACAGCACAGCAGATGGCAACAGCACCGGAGTCACAGCAGATGGCAACAGCAGGTACGTCATCGACCAACATAGCACAGAGATACCGATAGCCACGGTGCAGTAGCACGGCACATCTTTTCCATGGTCGCTGCCTGTGGCCTTGGTTGCAAGAGCCCATGCATACTACTGGCAGCTCACCAAATGCCCCCCCCCCCCCCCCCCCCCATACACAAACACACACCAGATGCACAACGCACTCCTTACCTTGCTGTCTCATCTGTAATCTACATCACCCTTGCCCTCACTCTCACACCGTGCAGTTTTTTTTGTTGGTGTGAACATGCGTGCACATCATACACTGTGCACTGACTGGCGCTCTCCACACAGGTGCTGTCCAGCAAAACAGAGCCCCCCCCCCCCCCTCCCACACACACACACAACCTTCTGTCTTACCTTGCTGGCTCGCTGAACAGGTCTGCATCCGCCTCGCTCTCACTCTCACAGTCACTGTCAGCCAGCGGCACCTCAAACTCAAAGGTGCTGCCCTTGCCAACCTGCAGGGAATAGAGAGGGCGTGTTATGTGTTATGTCTTGTGTTCAATCGCGCCCGCATGTGCAGGACACATACTTTAGAAAGGGAAAACATCAGAGATCTGGTGAGGGAGCTGCCGCAGTTGACTGTGTCAGGCGATTGCCGTTTATGCGCCTTGAGGCATGCAACCAACAGCGATGTGTGTGCTACAGAGTCCCCAGAGTGCTCACTGCGTTCAGGTGCTCACGTGCTGACCACACCAACAAGCAGCACACTGGAATTGCTTCGTAAGCATGCGGATGAGCGCAAGCAGCTGCAGTCAATATGCCCACCACCTCACTCCTGGCCGCCAGGCTGCTGCCCATGCTGCTGAGGGTCTGGCTCACAAGGTACAGCCCCAGACCTGTCCTGCACACATCCCACAGCTCAGGAGGCGTGGAGCCGGGGCCGCCGTGACCCTCAAGCTGCAGCAGCAGCAGCACCAGCAGCAGCAGCAGCAGCAGCAGCAGCAGGGGCAGGGCATCACTGAGCAGCAGCGGCAAAACGCTGACAGGAGCCGCAGCATAGGGAGAGCAGTGCGGATCAGCCCAAGATTCAACACGCCGTTGAAGCAATCTATGCTAGCAGCAGCAGCAGAGGAGGGCGGATTCTGCCACACGGTGTGCCAACTACACAACAAACATTGCATGCCGCAACGCCACACCCCTGTACACATCCAGGCACACCTGGCACACCTCATCTGGCCTTTTGGTGAATTTCATTGACCCTTTGGCATCTGCCCGAGGCGATCGCTGTCAGGTGCAGTCCACTACAGTTTCAGTACACCCCGGATGTGTTACTGGATTTGTCTTGCAGCATTATAATGCTGAGCAACTTTTGGCTTGTCTCAGCATGAGTAAAGCAGTGTAGCGCATATTGTTCTATTATTTGTTGTGTCATTATTTGTTGGATTCTTGGGAATCTTTCGGGATGCTGCGCGCCAAAAGTGGCGCGGCATCCGCCTCGAACAGGCGACCTCATCATCTCAAGGAAGTCCGCTTAGCCTTGACGCCATATGCTGAATGCAGTCCCCCCAAGAAACTCGACGCCGTTTCGGGACGGTGCCTGCTAACCCTTCGTGTTTGTTGTTGGTGCTGGCCTACGGTCTGCAGGCTACAGAACAATAGCCGGGAGACCAGCGACGCCGTAAAACAGTGCGTACCATCGCCTGTAGCCCCCATGCCGGTTTTCTGGTGCACCAGAACGTGTCCCATAGCTGTTCTTTCCCAGTCTGCAGGCACATCGACCGCATCTGGAGGTGTTGGAATATTTGTATCGCCAGCTCCCAGCCTGGGCCAACAAATATGCAGTACCAGGCTACCAGGAGCCAGGGCGTGCTGCTGCTGCTGCTGCTGCAGGAAGGGTGCTGACAAGTCCCTCTGTCCCTAACCCCAGCCGAAACACAAACCCCTGCTCACCATTTCAAAGGGGTCCAAGGCTTGCTGCAGCTGCTGTGGGGGTATGCCTGCCCCCGTGTCTGCCACCACCACCTGTGCGGCGCTGTGTGTCTGGCTGGCAGATATCTTGATGGCCCCACTGGCAGTGTACTTGAGGCTGCTGCACACCAGGTTCATCAGCACCTGAAGCAGTTTGCAACAAGCAGGGTTTGAGTATTGATGGTTGGTCTTGTGATGGGGCAATGTGGCAGGCAGTTTACTTCTCGCTGCTGCACACAAGCAACATGTTGAGTGGAGGGGGAGGGGGGTGCCACCTCCAAGAGGGCAGGGGGTTGACCCATAAGAAGGTCGCACAGCTCATCAGTGCAGTGCCTTGAGGGTCCCTCATGTCAGCCCCTGCCCATTTCAACAGGATGTGTGTGCACCGTGCTGACTAGCTATACTCTAGCAGGCAGCCGGACACCATATCCAGCGTGAACCAGCAATGATGCTGCCGCGCAGTGCACAGCATCAGCACTCACGTGTCATTCCCTTCCAAACTAGCATAACGGGGTGAAGAAAACATCGAAGACTATGCTCGTGAGTTGTCCACTTTTATTGCTGGCTACATACGGCGCTGCTACTGTGTACAAGCTTGCATGCAGTGTGCATCATGCCAACCGTGACGGGGGTCATCCCACCACAAGGCATGCCCATGGCTACATTGCTGGCTCGGTCAAACTGCCACCAACATTCTGCATTTGAGTGCCGTTGCCCAATCGCAGGATCGACATATACGAAGACACAACTATGTATGATGCAGAGGGAAAATACAAAGGCAATCCACTTCCCTTGCACTCCACATAAGTGCACCTGCCTTCTTGCCGCACTGTGGTGTCGTAATTTGCACCATATGTATTGATGCCAATTATGACAGCACGGCACAGCATGAAGGCAGGTGCACCTGCGGACTGCTCAGGGGCGTGAGTGCGATACCTGCAGTAGTCTTCAAGCTGGTGTGCAAATGAAATGACCTATGAAGTATGAAGGATATGCACCGTGCTGCAGCGCCTGGCATCAAACCCAAGGTGAGTTGGTGCTACTGCTGCTGCTGAAGGCGAGGCACTGCCAAAGTCTACCCTACAGGCCTCGCCTATGATGTGCAGCTACTTGTAGTAGCAGATGGCCCTGCCAATTCCTTTTTGGCAAAACTGTTGCCAAGCATGAGGTAGGCGTGTGCCCCACAAGGCGCATGCTTACCGCATGCTCTGCAACCGTTTCAAACAAAAGAAATTGGACCAGCACCAGTCCTACTGCCAATGGAAGCACCCATCATTTGGAAGCACCCGTCAGCCCCCCCCCCCCCCCCCCAGTCCTACTGCCAATGGAAGCACCCATCATTTGGAAGCACCCGTCAGCCCCCCCCCCTCCCACCACCACCACCACCCACCACACACACACACGCAGCCTGTCACCATAACGACTGGTCATCATGTACATGCTGGATGCGACTCATGTGTTCAACACACAGCCCCCCTCACCACCCACCTGCATAAGCCTTGCACTGTCTCCCTTGACAGGCGGCATGTCCCTGCTGATGCAGTTCACTATGCGCACGTGGTCACGCATCAGCGGTCGCGTCAGGCGCACAACACTCTCGGCAACACGCCAAAGATGGACCTGCAGCGCAGCAGGCCACGGCAGCAACAGCACAATGAGCAGCAGCTACAACAGCAGCAGGGGAAGGTGGGCTGTTGATCTCGTCACACTCCTGCACCCTGCGCCAGCCCTGCCTCTGCTCCCAACTTGTAGGAGATGCCAGGACCATTGCCGATGTCCTCCGGCTTGGAAATAGTAGTGACTGGAGAAAGTCAAGGGGCAAGGGCCTCCAGGCCTTGCAGAGGCAGCAGCAGCAGCTGGGCTGTGGTGTCAGACCCTGCATCACGTTGGTGTGGCAGTGTCTGAGACAAGAAAATCAGGAGTGGGTTGTACTGGCTGGGGACTATCTTACAGCGCTGCATGCAATCAGTCACTTACGGAGGCGCCTAGAACTTGAATGTCTCTTACATGAAAGCACCCCTCCCCCCAGCACACACACGGGCCCTCATCAAAAATCCTCTTGCTGAAAGTAAGTAGCTAGCCCCCCCCCCCTCTCCCCCCCCCCCCCACACACACCCACACACACGCCACTTGACTCCACACCACCAAGAACCTCATGCCTCACCCGCCCCACATGCACTCACTCACCACGTGCCTGCTGCAACACCCACAGATCCAGGCCTGATGAAGTTGGTGGATTGGCAGCTGTCCACCTCATACAACCTGGACCCCAGGAACCCCTGAGTTGCTCGTATACCTGGGTCGTTTTCATTCTCATCATCATCTCCCTGCAATCTTTGTGCACGGTAACCCCCTTTCTTATCAGCACCCATTTTGCGCATGCGCATGCCGGTTGGTGACATAGGAACCAGTGCCGCTGCCAGGTTGACACCCCCCCCCTCCTTCATTGACGGCACAATGTTGACTCCCCTGCCAACACCCACCTTGTGCATGCCTGACGATGAATCCAGCCCAGTGCCGTTGCTGGCCTGGCAGATGCCCCCCCCCCAACCAGAGGGATGAACATGTCACCCCCCCCCCCCCGGGTTGGCATCTTCTTCGCGTGCCCAGGCCATTTTTTATCATCACACAGTCTGACGCCCCTGCCAACACCCACCTTACGCCTGCCCGAAGGGGAGTCGACCCCAGTGCCGTTGCTGGCCTGTCCCGACAGACCGTCCTGTGCGTTGCTGTTGCTACTGCTGTTGAGTGCCGTGCTGATGGTGTTGAGTAGGCACACTGCACTGCTGCGGATCATGAGCAGCATGCGGGTGCGGCTGGAAGCTGACTGTGTCTTGTTGTGCAGCAACTCCTGCACAAGGGCTGCAAAGGGGGGAGGGGGGGGAGGGGGAGGTGGAGGGGATGGGTGGGAGGGTGTGGGTGTGGCTGTGTGGGGAAAGGGGGGGACCCTTGGGTGAGAAAAGGTCAACAGCTGCTGCAAGTAGGACAGCACAACATCAAGAGGTGAGGGGTGAGATCAGGACTGATGGCAGTGTAGGTGACACATGAGCAGCATACGGGTGCGGCTGGAGGCTGACTGTGTCTTGTTGTGGAGCAACTCCTGCACAAGGGCTGCAGAAGCAGTGCAACAAGCAAGGGGGGAAAATGGTGACGCTGAGGTGCTGAAGACGGATAGGCACGTTTTTTGAAAGCTTTACAAAGCAGGAAGCCCCCAGGTATCATAGCTCGCGGAAAAAACGGCAACACCCCCTTGCTTTCAGGGTTCAAACTAACAGCTTATCTGATGCCGGACTGTGTAGGTTCAGAGAAGGTCACACAGTTTCCTGTGCCTTTGCTGCCACAGCGGAACAGCGCCAAACTCACCCATCATGCCGTGTATGGGTGTAGTCAGCTCATGCTGTAGTGCATGCACTAGGCGCTCCTTGGCCGCCAGCAGACCTCGCAGACGGTCCAGCAGCACTCCCCTGAAAACATGGCAGGACGCACACAGGTTGGTTAGGGTTGGTGCAGAATAGGTTGGTTAGGGTTGGTGAAGAATACTTGGCAGTCAGATGATCAGGCAGGCAGGCAGGCAGGCAGACAGGCAGGCGGGAGTTGGCAAATTCCAGTCCAGCAGCACACCCCTAACAGCATGGCAGGGCGCACACAGCAGTTGGCACAAGAGATGGCACAGCAGAATGGTACAGGAGCCCAGAAGGCATAACAGGTACACAGGCAGGCTAACGGGCAGAGAGACGGTAGGGCCGACGATATCACAACACACACGACGCACCGACAGGCTGTTGGCGGCAAGACACGCTAAACACACATATGGCTGTTCACCAACCAACTCACACCTGATGCATACACACACTGGATTTCACTATGCGAGCCTGAACCTGTCGAGTGCCCTGAGCAGCTCATGTGTTGCCTCTTGTCATTGTTGCATGCCCCCCCCCTCCCAAGTGCAGTCTCCAGAAAGCCATGACGAGCTTACCTGTCGAGTGCCCTGAGCAGCTCCTGTGCGGCCTCCCTCCTCTGCTGCACGGTGGTCAGGTTCTTCTGCCACAGGTGGCTGCTGAACACAACCTTGGCACCATAGTCACTCACACCCCAGAACAACTGCGGGGGGGGGGGGGGACACGGGCCCCCAAAGAGGGGGCAAGGGAGTGAGTGAGTGAGAGAGGCAGTGAGGGAAATCGAAGAGGGGGGGGGTGCAGTGAGGTGGCTGCTGAACACCATCTGGGCAGCATAATCGCTCACACCCCAGAACAACTGCAACATGCAGGCGCGGGGGTGGTGGGGGGTGAGGGGGGCGGATGCAGTGCAAGAGGAAGAAGGGGGAGGGTCACCTGGACATGCACGTGCACCTCTAGATGGTTCAGACAGGCAGTACACAGCGCAAAAGCCAAGCCGGGCGAGTAACACATCAGTCAAAGGCAGCACAAAGGCAGGTCAAAACTTGTCACCTGCACCCTCACTCTGATGCTGCAAAAGGGTCAACGTTCGGGGCACATTACACCCAGTACCATAGCCAAAGTGCAAAGGACAGAGAGGTGCATGCATCATTCGTCCAGATTTACCCAGCCTGGGTGAATTGTGTCACATACCATGTTATCCCAAGTGATACACACGTCAGCATCAGCAAGTTCAGGTGTGCGTTAAGATGCAGTAAACGAGGCACATTGCAACATACAGTTGAATCTGGCTGCAGCTGAAACTGCAAATCAGTGAGCTGCTACTTCAATCTGATACATGGCATGCTGCAAACAAGATGGCAACTATAGTCTGGTCATTGACCGGTCCACTCCAATTGAGTCTGCCCAAATCACCCAACCAATCCAGGTCAAGCCTCCTCCCTGCCAACTGCGCACAAAGGTGAACCAGAACGGAATACCTTAGTATCACAGTCAAGCAGAGGCTGGAGGCCTGAGCCAAACTGAAGGGGGGTTTAGT
This sequence comes from Desmodesmus armatus, assembly GCA_007449985.2. Classification (NCBI taxonomy): domain Eukaryota; kingdom Viridiplantae; phylum Chlorophyta; class Chlorophyceae; order Sphaeropleales; family Scenedesmaceae; genus Desmodesmus; species Desmodesmus armatus. The sequence goes on from VIIQ02000203.1 coordinate 94,382, forward strand.
GACGAGCCCAAAAGGTCCAAAAGCCGCCTCGGCTGCAACCATATGCAACGCCATCGGTCATGACCGATCATCCTCATAATCATCCTCATGTTCTGACACCCCTAGTCTGCTCAGAACTGAAGCTGCTACAGCTGAGCCATCCCAGAGTACCACCAACAACCAGAGAACATGCCGCCCCCATCCTATGACAACGACCACACGGCCAGTGCTCTGCCCAACACAACCTGGCCGCCACCAGCCACCCCCCAACCCAGCACTCACCCACCCGCCCACGCCGCCCCACATGTTTGCAGCTATGTGTCACCTCTTCCCCCGAGCAATTGTAGGCGTATGTTGCACTCAGCATTTGGCCACACTGAGCATTGACGTACAAAGCTGATGGTGTGAAAATGGGGCAGATCTTGACCGAGCCTGCCCAAAGTCACCCCTCCAGTCCAGCTCAGGTCCAGCACCCTGCCAACTGGCACAAAGGTGAACCAGATTGGATCACCTTGGTAATACAGTGATGCAGGGCGGAAGAGCCTGAGCCGCAGACTGAAGGGGGGATAGCAAGCCTTGGGTCAAGGTGTCCCAAGCGGCCGTGGCTGCAACCAATGCAAGGCCATCCTCAAGTCACACTTCAATAATTATGTGATGACGCCTGCCTCCACCTGGTAAGGACTGCTGCTGCTACAGATTGGTCATCACACCATTGCCAACGCAGACGCAAAAAAGCCTCCCCTCATCATATGACAACACAAATGGCCTGAAGAACAACACAACCCAAGCCGCGACTGAGTCCACGTCAAGACAACCCTTCCATATGTGCTAAATGCAGCTGTTGTTACTGCTGTTACTGCAGCTGCACTCAGCATTTGGCCACACTGAGCAGTTGAGCTCCAAAGGTGATGTTTTCATAAAGGGACAGACCCACATGACTGAGCCCAAATCGCCCTTTGAATCCAGCTCAAGCGCAGGCTAGCCTGACCCCCTGCCAACTGCGCACAAAGGTAAACCAGACTGGAATACCTTTGTATCACAGTCAAGCAGAGGCTGGAGGCCTGAGCCAAACTGAAGGGCGGCTTGAGTGACGAGCCCGAAAGGTCCAAAGGCCTCTGCTGCAACCATATGCAAGGCCATCGGTCATCCTCTTGTTCTCAAACCCACCCTCTCCGCTCAGAACCGAATCTGAGCCACCCAGAGTGCCACCACAACCAGAGAACAGGCCGCCCCCATCCAATGACAAACCTATAGAACAGGCCGCCCCCATCCAATGACAAACCTATGACAACCACATGGCCAAAGCTCAACCTAGCTGCCACACCAAGCCCGCCCACCCACCCCACGCCGCCCCACCTCGTTTCAAGCAGCTGTGTGTCACCTCTGCCTCCCATGTTGGCATTTGTGTGCATATGTTGCACACTGCAAGCCCTGGTACATCAGTGTGATGACTGCACGCCCAACTACAACGCCATTGCCGTGCATGCAACCGAACCCACTGTACACCTACATACTGTGCGCCTCAAAAACAGCACCGTCTTCCAGACCGCTGAGCCTAACCCCACCCAACTGTTCTTGATGCAACTGCTGTTACTGCAGCTGCACTCAGCATTCGGCCACACTGAGCATCGAGCACTGAGCTCCAAAGCTGATGGTTTGAAACAGGGGCGACACCCAACTTGCCTCTCCCAAAATCACTCGGCCAGTCCAGGTCAAGCCTCGACCCCTCCCAACTGCGCACAAAGGTGACCCAGATTGAGGCTACCTTAGTACCACAGAGAGGAAGACAGGTGAAGCCTGAGCCAGACTGAAGGGCGGTTTCAATGATGAGCCCAACGGGTCCCAAGCCACCTGGCCTGCAACACATGCACTACCATCTCTTGGCGCCACATGTCGCACTTCGTTTGTTGTTGTCCCCCCCCCCCCCCCCCCCCCCCCCCCCCATCCCAGACCTGCTCCAAACTGGAGCCATCCTGCCATCAACACACACACACCCCCGGGCCGCGCGGCGCGCGTTGTCAACCTGTGGCAATACACCTGGCCATTGGATGCGGAGGCCGATGTAACCTAGCCGCAGCCAGCACCCTCACCCCGCCCCCACTGTTACATGTGATAGCACAAAGCCCAGACTCCCATCCACTTTGTGGTGCTTACTGCAGTCACCAACCAATATAGCCCACCCAAACATTGTGTGCTGTGGCCTGATGTAGCCCAGCCGTGCAGTGGTCCACACCAAACAATACCACACCCATCACCCCCCCCCTTCCTGTGCAATGCGGGGGCTGGCATAGCCCGGTCATGTCCCGTCCCCTTCATCCCCCCCCCCCCCCACACACACACACAAACACAACATCAACACCCCCCCCCCCCTGCTCAGTGCCGAGGCTTATGTAGCCCAGTCGTGCCGCCGTCCACACCATAAGGTACACCCCCACCAAACCTACACAGTGGAGGTGCCCCCCCCCCATGGTCAATGTTCAGCGGTGGCCAACATAGCCCAGACATGCCGCAGCCCACACCAAGGGAGCAGTGCCCCCTTCCGCCCAAGGCCGCCACCACTAACGACATTCCATCCCCTGTCCAGACACACGCCCGTACTGCAGGCTGTTCAGTGCCGAGGCTGATGTAGCCCAGTCGTGCCCCTCTGCACACCATCTCCCCCCCCCCCCCCCCCACACACACAACACCACCCCACCCCCACCCTTACAGATAAACACACCCAGACAAACACCACCATCATAACCCCCCCCCCCCATACCTGTTCAGTGCTGAGGCTGATGTAGCCCAGCCGTGCCGCCGTCCACACCATGGGGAACAGCGCCCACACCAGCAGCGTCAGCCACAGAAGCCTCTCCATCAGCCTGTACACTGCGGGGTCATGCTGGGTTTCTGCCATGGCCCCCTTGAACATGTCGACAATCGCGGACAAGACCACCACAAAGGCAACCATCGAGATCGTGAGGAAGATGATCTGCGGGGGAGGGGGTGGCAGGGAGGTGAGGGAGAGAACACGGAACAACATGAGCTGGTCATATTGAGGGGGGGGGGCACAGCAGAGGCGGTCCACCAGCCTATGCACTGCGGGGTCATGTTGGGTGCCTGCCATGGCCCTCTTGAACATGTCGACGATCGCAGCCAGGGCCACCACAAAGGCTACCCCCTCCTGCCTCCTCCCTTTCCCCCTCCCCCCCTCCCCCTCCCCGCAGGTTCCACCAACCCACCTGCGGCACCCCATCTGTCCATGTAGCTGCCAGCCCCACCAGCACCATCACCAAGTCTGCCACCATGCCCAACCACCACTGCCACCATCACCACCACCACGCAACTCTACCGTAACCTGCCGCTTGCAACCTACCACCAAGCTCTGCCCCCCCCCCCCCCCCCCCCACACACACACACACACACAACACACACACACACACACACACACACACACACACACACACACACACACACACACACACACACACACACACACACACACACACACACACACACACACACACCACACACACACACACACACACACACACACACACACACACACACACACATTGCCAACCTACCTGAGGCACCCCGTCTGTCCATGTTGCTGCCAGCCCCATGAGCACCATGACCAGATCTGCCACCATGGCCCAACCCACCCAGCTGCTGCTGGTGCTGCTCTGCATAGCCATGAGCAGAATCATGGTGGGGGTGGTGTGTGTCCACTGAATGTACCGCAGCGGCACAAACCTGAAAAAATAATAACCCAGGCGGAGGGGGGGGGGCTACTCAGGAACGACACATGTGCATCTCTGTGTTGTGCTGAATGTAGCGCAGCGGCACAAACACATGTTAACTGCAGAAGCAAGGGGGTAAGGGGAACTGACTGTTGGTTGACATGACGTGACCGATGCAGGATCATGGTGGGGGTGGTGTGTGTCCACTGGATGTACCGCAGCGGCACAAACCTGAAACAGCAGGAGCAAGAAAGGGAGAGGGGGCGGGAGGGTTACTTGGGGCGGTGTTATGCGAGGTAGCGTCATTGTGGGGGTGGTGTGCGCCAACTGAATGAACCGCAGCGGAACAAACCTGAACATGACAGAATCCAGGCGGAATTGGGGGGGGGGGGGCATCGCGCAAACATGTCAAGTGTGTGTGTCCCTGCGCGTTGCTGGGTGTGGTTTGAGCTGCACAGGCCTGAAAACAGCAGAAGCAAGGCAGGAAGGGGGCACTCGGGGCTTGTTGACTGTGGGATCATGTTGCTTGCTGATGAAGGGGGGGGGGTGAAATCATGGTGGGGGTGGTGTGCGTCCAGTGGATGCACCGCAGCGACACAACCCTGGCCAGAATGGGGGGAGGGGGGGGGGGGGTACAAACATGTCAAGTGCGGCATGTGCATGTATGTATCCGTGTGCTAGTTTTATGTAAACCATAAAATATACTAGGGGGACGCTTGGCCCCTGAGTGGGGGACGCTGCTCTGGTGTCCCCTGTCCCCCAACCATTTTATGTGCCAGGCCACTCACATAAAATCCAGCAACCTCGACAAAAGGCATCCCCAGGCCCAGCTGCTCCGTACAGAAGCATTAGTAACAAGCCTCAGCATGTCTGCACCGCAGCATATGAATCTGCTGCCCTGGCCAGCACGGTTGCCATCCCTCATGACTCAACCCCCAACTGCACAGCATCAGGACTCCACGAGCCAAGCAGACCTCGCAGTTCTGCACAGAAACATTACGTTTGTCATGGAAGCTACATTCGACTTGTTCCCAGCGTGTTTGTCTGTGATACTGTTGATGTTGACCTTGCTGATCTGTGACTGAGTTTGCAACATGTGCCGTTTTCAGTAGCTGCTGTTTAGAATGATAGCACGTAAGCAAAACGATACATCAGGCATTGAATGCAAGCCGCGGGTAGCGCAGCTTGGCTGCCCCCTCTCAAATGTACTGCTGATGGATTGGTTTGAGCAGTGACTGCCTAAAGGCAGCCCTGTGCCTCTCGCCTCACGTATGGATGTGCTGACATTATGTCTTATAACACAAGCTATCTGGCAGCCCATGCAGCGGCGTGTCTGGTGCGGAACGGGGTGTCCCCAAAAGCGTCCCCTGCCCTTAGTTGGGACCCGTCCCCCAGGCGTCCGCCAACCTATTTTATGTATGAAGCGCAAAAGGCGGGAGGGGGGGGGGCACAAACAGGCAAGCACACTCGGCCAGGTGAGCGGCTGAGGTTTGGGAATTGGGGGCGGTAAGCCCATGTTTCCAGCTCGCCAGCCCCTCCGTGCCTGATTCATCACCCAGCCAACAACCCACACGTCATCCCCCCAGCACCCTCCTCCCTGACCCTGCGCCACCATGCCGCATTGGGGGCCCCAATGCCCCCTTCACCAACAGCGCATGCCCTCTATCATGCATGCCAGTACCAGCGCATGTAGCCAGCCGCCACCCTGAACAGCACAAACACCCTATGTGTGGTGTCACACGGGGCCTATGACCTGGTCAGGTGCAACTTGCTCAGTGCCTGGTCAAAACACCCCCCCCCTGCCGTCAGGGTCTCTATTATACCTCGCGCTCCCCCACACCCCTTCAACAACAGTATTGCACGCCCTGTCTCTGGCCTGTCTATGCAGTGCATGAAGCCAGCCATATCCGAACAGGTCAAACACCCTCTGTATGGCGTTGCCGGGGGCCTTTGACATCTGGGTTGCAACTTGCTCAATCCGTGCTAGAAAACCCCTCTCACACTGTTCCTCCCTCCATCTTCCCTCCTGTTCCCCCCCCCCCTCCTCTGATGAGCCGGCCCTGGCTCTGAACCCCGGACCTTACCCCCCGAACCCTACCCCCCCCCCCTCCCTCCTGCCCCCCGCCCTCTATCAAGACATTGCCCAAGTGCCAGCATCGCATTCCCTGTTACTGCCCTGCCGATGCAGTGCATGAAGCTAGTCGTACCGGAACAGGTCAAAGAACCACTGTACAGCACAAGCGGTACTTCGACCTGGTCAGGTGCAACTTGCACAACACACACTGAACAGGTGTTGCCTGCACTTCCAGCAGATAGTCTGTAGCAACGGCCACCCTATCAATGAGTGCCAGCAGCACATTGCAGTTGTACTGCACTACGTCACTGCAACTTGGTACTAAACACTTTATGGTCACACTGCAGATCACACAAAAAGCCCCCGATCCCAGAACCGTACTCACAGTCATCCTCCCCACAACATCAACACAGGCGTGGCCTGCACTTCCAGCAGATAGTCTGTAGCAAAACCTACCCCATGAATCAGTGCCAGCAGCACATTGCACTGGTACTGCACCGGGGCACTATGATTGTGACGTGTACGGTGCATGACCACAAAATGGTTAAAGATGCCCACACCCCACAGCCCCCCCCCCCCCCCACCCAGAAAAAACACTCACAGTCGTCCTCCCCACGACATCACCACGGGTGTGGCCTGCAGTTCCAGCAGATAGTCTGTAGCGAAGGCCACACCATGAATGAGCGCCAGCAGTACATTGCAGTTGTACTGCAGTGTGCGCAGTAGTATGATTGTGAAACATGTAGTGGATGACCACGATGGAAACCATGCATAGACCCTCAAGCTTCCTACCCCCCTCCTCCATTCCCAACCCCGTCCCACCCTCCTCCCCAAACCCCACTCACAGACGTCCTCCCCACGACATCACCACGGGTGTGGCCTGTACCTCCAGCAGATAGTCTGTAGCGAACGCCACCCCATGGATCAGCGCCAGCAGTACGTTGCAGTTGTACTGCACTGGGGCACTGCAGAACATCAGGTTGATTATGTTGAGCACCAACACACCACCAAAGGCAGCAACCTGGGCGGTGAACACCCAAGAGGGAACCTGAACGGGGCGGCAGTAGCAGCAGCAGCAGCAGCAACAGTAGGGGTACAGTCAGACATAACCAGTTATAACACTACACATGTATGACCGCCAAAGGCAGCAACTTGGGCGGTGAACACCCAGGAGGGAACCTGGACACAGCAGCAGCAGCAGCAGCAGCAGCAGCAGCAGCAGCAGCAGCAGCAGCAGCAGCAGCAGCAGCAGCAGCAGCAGCAGCAGCAGCAGCAGCAGCAGCAACAACAGTAGGGGAACAGTCAGACATCACCCAGCCATAACACTACACATGTATGACCACCAAAGGCAGCAACTTGGGCGGTGAACACCCACGAGGGAACCTGGACACAGCAGCAGCAGCAGCAGTAAGGGAGCAGTCAAACAACAACAACACAAATGTTTAAGTGTGTCAATACCAACATCCCATCACAGATAGCAGATGACATACAAAACCCCGCTGTGTCTGACATCGGGCTCAACTGAGATGTTTTCAAAGCAACATCAGCAACATGACACCCAGATGCTGGCTGGAACCGTCCATTGTCCATCTGTTGTATCTGGGTGTCATGTTTCTGATGCTGCTTTGAAGATATCTCACTGTCCCTCTGTTCCATGCTTGACAGAACCACCCTTGGGCTACTGCAACTGCAAGTTCATCGCTCCCCGGCAGGGCATATTGGTAACCACAACCACTCAGCCCCCCCCCCCCCCCCCCTGCACAAGTACACCTCGCCCACCTGCTGGTTGAAAGCATTCCAGTTGTCCCTGTCGATGGGGTGCACCCACTGCAGCACCCAACAGCACAGGCAGAACGTCAAGGACAGAGCACTGCAGCAGCAGCAGCAGCAGCAGCAGACGGCATTCAAGACGTCACAATTTCAACAGCTGCATTGAGACTGACAACTTTGGCCAACCTGCTGCAATGGTACGCCATGCGGAAGGAGCACTGACTCAACCGGGGGGGGGGGGGGGCAGCCTGTCACCCCCAAAGACACAGCCACCCACCACCACCATCCGACACATGGAAAGTCCATTAGCACATGGCATGTGAACAAACAGGGAGGCATTTGTGACCCAGCTGCTGTGGTGCTGCCTGCTCACCCACCTAATGGCTTACTGCTGGGACACTGCCTTCGCATTGCTGCTGCTGCTGCTGCTGCTGCTGCTGCTGCTGAGTTCTGGAAGCAGGACTGCAACGTGTCACAATGCAGCAGCCATCACCAACAGCCTGGCAGCTGCCAGCAGCACAGTATGGCCACTGCTATCGCAGGTTGCTGACACTCCACTACAGGACCCCCCCCCCCTCTTGTCCAACACCGCCAACACCTGACTGCTGCTGCATAGGGCCGCACCACAGCTGCCCCCAGGCGTGGGCAAGTCACCCAGCCCAGAGGACTCACTGCCAGCAGTCGCATCAGGCACACCCTGCCGCACTGCTACAGCCTTCAGGGGGGCTTCGTACCTAGCTAAAGAGACCGCACCGGCGCAGTCTCTTGAGCTAGATACGAAGCCTCCTAATGGCTGTTGCAGTGCGGCAGGGTGTGCAGCGCCCGTCAGTCCCAGACGCCTGATACAAATTACGTAAAACCACGTACTGCACACACCCTTGCTCTCCCCTTGACAAGAGCAGGCTCCTTGATGTTGAGTGACTGCCACAACAAAGGCCTGCTGCTGCTGCTGCTGCTGCTGTTGCTGTTGCTGTTGCTGTTGGAGAAAGCCCTTGTCCGCCCCTGTTGGTGCTGTTGAGCCCCTGAGGCCATTGCCCAACCCACAAACACAGCATGAATACGCCCCCCCCCCCCACTCCCCCCCCCCCCCCCCCCCCACCCCCCACCCCCCACCCCCCCACCCCAGCTGCTGCTCTTGCGAGCCAACTCAGCGAGCCACCTCAGAGATGACGCCATCACTTCCAGCTGGGCTGCAACAGCCTGGCAGAAGCCAAGCCTACATGTGAGTGTTTCCAACCAAAGCACATCCCCGCCTACACCTGCTTTCACAACTGAGTTAAAGGAGCTTCCACACTGCAGCATGGGCGGGTGCGGTGGGTGTGGTGGGGGTGGGGGGGTGCCTGACACACCCCACCTACCGTACTCCCCAGCAGTCCCCTGCAGTCAAGCACTCACCCAACATACGCCCTGCCAGAGGTGCTGACGTCGCCAGTGCAGACTGTGAGTACATAACCTCCGTTCGTATGTCCTGCCGGGCGTAGCTGCGGGTCCCATGCTGCTTGTGGGAGCCTGCAACAGGAGAGCCCATCTCTGCTACTGCTGTCCCCCAAAGATCGCGCTGATCATCGTCCCGACACCTTCAAAGCACATATGTGCTCATTAAGATAAGCAGCGGTATATCGTGCGTTCTGGTGGGCGAAAACAGAGTGGAAGGGACCCGCTGCGAACCGACTGCGAGTATGACACTGCCCTTCCGACCCAGACGTCGAACCAAGCTTACGAAACTTTCTCTGAAAGCCCAAATGAAACGGTCGTATGCCGGGTTGCCGGGAAACGCTGAAACGCCCGATCTGGCAGTTACGAGCAACTTTCGGTCTGTGAGGAATGCACACAGTAACAGCGACTTGTGGAGGTGCGCAGCAGCTGATATGCCTGAACGCTCCATTCCCGCAACAAACTCAGTGCATTCTCCCATCTGTTCGTGCAACCGGTAATTAATGATCTGGATCACTGTCTGCACAGTTCCAGTTGCAGTTGCTGCCATCCGTTGCTTGCAGCCTCTGCAGAGCGCTCCGTCTCTCTGATAACATTTATTCAATCATCCCCAGCACTGCCAGCTTCCCGCACCTCAAATCCTTTGGCCTAGACCTGTCAGGGCCTGGCAAGCATGACCATCAAGCGTGTGTGTGTGTTCTGTGGCTCTAAGCACGGCGTCAGGTGTGTTCAAGCTACATTGTATTGGAACTATCTGTTTGGTTGCCAGGTTTTCAAGCCCAACATCCTGATTGAATCAGCAGGTGTGGTGGTGGGGGGTGCGAGGAATGCTGGGTGACACTGCCGAGGCCTGTCTGGAGAGGGTCAGCTTGCCAAATGGGCTGAGCAGGGGGCTGATAGCAGTGAAACTGGTGTAATGGTTCACTGGTGGGTGCATTGAGCCTTACAACCCACAAAAGCAAGACCCATGCCCTCACACCCCCCGCCCTTTCTTTCCCCTTCAACCCCTGTCTCAGCCCCTGCCTACCTCCACCACCACCCCTCCTTTATTTCCCCCCCCCCCCCACCCAAGTCCTCAGGCCAGGTTACACAGAGGCAGCCCGTCAGCTAGGTCGAGTGATGGTGTCAAAGGAGCTTGGCTTGGTGTATGGAGGGGCAACAGTGGGCCTCACAATCCACAAAATCTAGACCCCTGCCCTCAAGCTTCACCCCCCCCCCCTTCCTTCACCGCCTGTCTTAGCCCCCTGCCCACCACCACCACTCCTCCTGAATTACATATCCCACCCCATTATTCAGGCCAGGTTACACAGAGGCAGCCCGTCAGCTAGGTCGAGTGATGGTGTCAAAGGAGCTTGGCTTGGTGTATGGAGGGGGCACAGTGGGCCTCACAATCCACAAGAGCGATACCCCTGCCCTCAAGATCCCCCCCCCCTTTCCTCCTTCACCCCCTGCCCCCCCCCCCCCTGCCCCCCGAACCTCAGGCCAGGTTACACAGAGGCAGCCAGGCAGCTTGGTCGAGTGATGGTGGCAAAGGAGCTTGGTCTGGTGTATGGAGGGGGCACAGTGGGCCTCATGGGGGAGCTGGCCAGGACAGTTCAGGATGGCCTGGGGCCACAGGCTGTGCTGGGAGTGATCCCCAAGGCATTGACACCGAGGGAAATCAGCAATGAGTTAATTGGAGATACAAAGGTGGGTAGTGTTTGTGTGCCTGGAGGGGGGGGGGTCTGCAAGCAGCAGCAGCAGCAGCAGCAGCAGCAGCAGCAGCAGCAGCAGCAGCAGCAGCAACAGCAGCAGGGGTTAATTTGTGGGCGGGTGGCAGCATTGCAAAGCACAACGGGCCTCATGGGGGAGCTGGCCGAGACTGTGCAAGACGGCCTGGGGCCACAGGCTGTGCTACTAGTAGCCCTGATCCCCAAGGCGTTGACGCCAAGCAATGAGCTCATCGGAGACACTAAGGTGGGTGTTGTTGTGTGCCTGGAGGGGGGGTCCTGCAAGCAGCAGCAGCAGCACGGCAGCAACAGCAGCAGGAGATAAATTGTGGGCTGCTGGCAGCATTGCAAAGCACACCGACCCTATTAGGAGCTGGCCAGGACAGTTCAGGATGGCCTGGGGCCACAGGCTGTGCTGGGAGTGATCCCCAAGGCATTGACACCAACAGAGATCAGCAATGACCTGATTGGAGATGCGAATGTGGGTGTGCTGTTGTGCGGAGGGGGGGAGGGAGAGGGGGGTTGCAAGCCGCCGCCGCCGCAGCAGCAGCAGCAGCAGCAGCAGGACATAAACTGTGGCGGGTGACAGCATTGCAAAGACACCGGGCCTCGTTGGGGAGCTGGCCAGGACTTTACAGGATGACATGGGCCCACAGGCTGTGCTACTAGTAGCCCTGATCCCCAAGGCATTGACGCCAAGGGAAATCAGCAATGAGCTCATCGAAGACACGAAGGTGGGTTGTGTATGTGACTATGGAGGATAGTGGGAGGTGTGTGTGTGGGGGGGGGGGGCTACAAGCAGCAGCAGCAGCAGCAGCAACAGCAGCAAGAGATGAATTGGGGCCGGGTGGCAGCATTGCAAGCACTGTGGGCGTGATGGGACAGCCAGTCAGGGCTGTACAGGCAGTCCAGGGGCCACAGGTAGTTGGGGGGGGGGGACCTCCGCAAGCAGCAACAGCATGAGGTCAGATGGGGGCCCCTTGGAGTCGCACTGAGCACAACTTTTGGTTGGTCAAACCCATTGCTGCAGGTCGTGGGTAACAGGCATGCAATGCTCAGTTCGCGGAGATCATCCACCCTCTTTGACTTCAACCCTTCCAAACTCTCTCTGTTTTTAACCCACCCCCCTCCCAGATCGTTGGTGACATGCATGAGCGCAAGGCTATGATGGCGCGGCATGCAGACGCCTTCGTGGCCATGCCAGGAGGCTTTGGCACACTGGAGGAGCTGCTGGAGGTGTGTGGCTCAGGGGCGGAGTGGGAAGGGGGGGGGGGGGAAGCCCAGGATATGGGTAGAGGAATGGGATGGGAGGGGGGGGGGTCATGCAGTGGGCAGACGCGGGTGGCCTCTGGAGACATTGCTGGACGTATGGGCAGAACGCCCAAGGGGTTGCTGCAAGGGTCGCTCCCGCTCCATGTCCGTGCAAAGTGTAGTTCTGCAATTGACGGGGACAAAGTGGGTTTGATAGTGATGTTGGAATGCACGGGCCGTTGGTTGGTGGTGTGATGCGTGGGGAGGACGGGCAACGCTCAACCATGCGGAACATGGAGGGGCAGTGCAGTCACTGCTCGGCTTGAACTGCAGTGCATCAATCAGCCATGGGGAAGGAGTTGGCTTGGGGCCTGGGCAAACATGGGGGGGCGCAACTTGCTGCCAGGCCATCAGGGCAGGCTTCGTACGGGGCAATGCACGCGCAGTGTGGCCACATGGAAATGGAGACAAACATATGTATGCATGTATGACAGGGATAGTCAGCAACAGCGTTGTTTGTGTGGGCTGCTGCTTTGTGTACAGCCGCCGTACCAGGCTGAGCTTGGGCCAAGCCGATGCAATCCTGTTGTGTTTGCATCTGCAGGTCATCACGTGGCAGCAGTTGGGGTTCCACCAGAAGCCCATTGGTCTGCTCAACACTGAGGGCTTCTTTGACCATTGCTCAAGGCCTTTGACAGCTTCATAGCGGAGGTAAGCTACAGTTTGCAGTATAGTATCTGGCACCACAAGCCGTGCAACCCGCAAGGGAGCCAGGGGCTCATGGGGAAGCTACAGCAGTGACTTTGAGAGAGTTGGGTGGGTGCAGTCGGGGAGTTACGAGGCAGCAGAAGGGGGCAGGGGCCAAAATCAGACGTCCACGAGGAAACATTGTGCGATGTCTTGGATCTGGACAAGATGTTGTGTGTTGGCAAACTTCACTCCACACACCCAATGTGCAGGCTGCCCCACATCATCATCCTCACACCAACATACGCAGCTCAGCTTTCTTCATGTCTGCCCCCCCCCCCCCACCACCACCACCACCACCCGTTCGTTGCAGGGTATTATCATGCGGGCCCATGTCAGACCTTGCCCCCCCCCACCCCCCCCCCCCACCCCACACACACACACACACACACACACACACACACACACACACACACACACACACACACACACACACACACACACACATACACAAGCCGATCAGCGCCCAACTCACTCCATCCCCCCCCCTTGCGCTCGCACACGCAAGGTTTTTTCAGGCAAGAGCACAGCGTGACTGTTGGTGTTGGTCAGTAATATGCCTGAGGAGCTGGTGGGCTACTGTTGCTATCCAACACACTCAATATGCTACCTTGGACACCCCCCCCCAGCTGAACACCATCATTCGTGAGTGCCGTGCACTGACCTGCTTGCCCCCCCCCCCCCCCCCCCGGGGCGTAACTGCAGGGTTTCATCAGGCAGGAGCACAACAACGTGCTGGTCAGCGACAAGCCCGAAGAGCTGGTGGGTCTGCTGCAGGCCTGGAGCCCACCAGCCAGCAACGTACTGGCTGATGCAGCCAGCAGGGCAGCAGCAGTTGGGGCGGACATCAGCAAACCCTCATATGATGCGTGATGGGGCAAGGCGGTGATGCATGTGTGTTGGTAGTAATGGTTGTGAGACAGTGCCCGGAATTGGGGAGGTAGCAAGATTTCCTGTGGAGACACTGGGAACACACAAAGATGGGAACACAGAACACAATGTAACTAGCACTGGGTCCCCCACCGCCACCCCAGGCAACGAAAGCCTAACAAAGCAACCTCACAGTACAATAGAAGGCGTCCAGCTTTAAGCTGTGAGTCCAGCAGCCCCATCAAGCCTAGTAGGATTACCTGCAAGCAGCACCGCCACCGCGCAGCGAGCGTCAGGAACAGCCCACCAGGATGCCAGGAAGGAGCATGTAGGCACAAGGGGGGAGGGTGGGGGTCCTCCCCCACCCCCAGCGTAGGCTGGCAGCACCAAGTAGGCCGTCACCGTGGGACCTGAACAGGCACAGCAGACAGAAACAACACAGGACAGGCGGGGCACACAAAAAACAGACAGCCGGGCGGCAAAGAGCACAAGGCACAAGAAAAACCACCCTGCCACCCAAAATTTAACGCAGCACGGTGTGAAGTTAACCACCAACGGGGCAAGAAGCCCCGCCGTTGCTAAACGGTGGTACTGACACTGCTACAGGAACGCACCGGGCGCAGCCCAAAGAGAGATAGGCTTAAGAGATATGCATATGTGTATGAGTGACAGCAGAGGTTTCATGTAAGTGAGTGGGCACAAGGGGAAGAGAGGGTAGGAAGAAGATGCGGGGCGGGCGCCGTAGCGGTCCCCACCCCCAGCGTGGCCCAGTGTCCCTGCATCAAGCACAAGACAAGGGGAGGGGAGCAAGGCAGTGTAACACAAGGTGGGGAGGGGGTGGGAAGGGGGGTGGACCATGCAGAGGCGACTGATGAGGTGGGTGGACCGATCCGGGTGGCTGGTTTCAGCAGTGCTTGATGATTGTGATTCTGTTCATGAAACTGCTGGTTGTCCGTTGGCTACCTCACGAGCTTCGGGCTCCCTTGTGGATTGTACGGCTTTGGTCGTGCCAAATGCTGTATCTGTATCTGTAACTGAAAAGAGTCCAAAGTCATATGTTCCAAGAGTTCAAGAATCACGGACGGCCGCCACAACATCATTCCACAAAGGGTCCACGGAAATGTCGCCATAAGTGTCAAAATGACGGGACAAAAACCGACAAAGAATCTTGAACAACGAAGACCGAACGTGCCCGCGCTTTTCCAGGTTCACAATGCACCGGGCTGCCTCCTCCACAAAGTTAGACCTGTCCATAATGATGGTGCTGAAGCAAAACAACTGCCCGTGCAAGACGTTTGGGCCCACGCGCGCTGAGACTGCGCTAGCAACATGAACGTAACCCACCACAGGAATGTCAGCATAGCAAGACTCCCGGCGTTTGTCATACAAGTGTGTAGTGCTGCAAACCCGTCCGTCAACCACCTGTGACACGATGCGGATGTCCAAGGTGGGGTAGCCCCAAATGTCCCCTGGCACCCGCGCCAACTCCAAAACCTCCGGCCCTGGGTAGATGCCAGTGATGGCGCCCCCGGCAATAGATTAGCTGTCATACCACAAGAACGGTAACAAGCGGTTGGGACCAAATGTGAAATCGTCAACAAAGCGAGCCATAAACCGAAAACAGCGCCAGACATAACGTGCCACGTCACCAAGGCGGTGTGGGGGTACATGCGCCCCCACCCAAGCTGGTGTCGGGCTGGTATCAGAAAAAAAAGCCTCAGCATAAGTGTCGCCGTCCTGATTGGGCGGGTGAGCCTCCACCAGACCGGCAAGCCGCTCAACAAAGGAGACCTCATAGGAGTACAAGAAATAATTAGCCATGTACACAGCCGGGTTTATACCCATGGGGATACCCATAGTCTGCTGAAACACAGTGTCCCCCAGCCGCACGTAAGAGTTACACACCAGTAGCTGCAAAACTGCCTTAGCCCCGGCTCTATCAAACATGTAGCAGGCGCCCTTCTGCTTGTGTTTACCCAACCGCACGCCCTGTAGTCCAACCGCACGCCCTGTAGTCCAGTGCCAACCCGCTTGTCCCGGTACACCAACAAAACGGGCGTGCTTGGATGGCGATCCCAAGCCGTGTCCACCACCCAATCTAAAATAGTCAGCAAAGGAGTATGGGGGATGTTGGTGTAAAGGCGCATAAAATCTGCTCCCTGCCAACCCCCGCCCGCTACAAAATCTGCCTCTGACACCCTGGCGGAGTTGAAGCGAGCCACCAATTTTGTCAACTGGTGGCTGGCAGAAATGTACCAAGGTGGCACATCGCTCCCTACACCTCCAATCCGCTGTACTGTGGTCTGCCATATACCCTAAACATCGTCATACAAGGCACGTAGCAAGGCTGTGGTCCACACAGCTGGCTCCCTTAGTGCATTGATGCGACAGCATGCAAAAAACCGGAAAGCATACGGTGATTTATGAAGTTTAATAAGGCCAGCCGCATAAGGGACGTCTGACATGGTAGATGCAAACGCCTGCGGATCCAAATGGTCATACATCCTAGGCGCCAATGCCGCGACCTGCGGGCGAAGGGCCTGTTCAACATCAAACCCTGCTGGCATGCGTGTGTAGTAAGTGCTATGGTCCAGGTCCTCCAAAACGGTCTGTAAATACAGTTTCTTGCAGCACACAACGTAGTTGTTACCCAGCTTGTCAGCGGTGGTGACAATAAACTGTGCATGCAAGGCTGACAATGCGCGGTCATATGAGAACTCCCAAGGTTGGAACCTGGTATCCGCCTGGTGTGGCCGAGAGCTCGTGGAGACCACCTGTCCATTTTCAAACCGGGCCTCACCCTCAAGCACAGCAGACAAAGGTAGTAATGGTTGACTGGTGGTGATGATGTCAGAGTTTGGGTCAGACGATACGCCGGCTGTGCATTGTGGCGTTGATGACGGGACAAGGTCGGTTTGGATTCAGTTTCGTGACGCAAAGGCATTTTTACAGTGGATTCAGTTTCGTGACGCAAAGGCATTTTGCAGGACAAAATGGGATGATGGAGGGCAACATAGCATTGCGACGACACCATTGGCATCCACACATCAGCCAAGCTTTGAAGAAGATGTGTCTAGCTGCCTTCAAACCGCCGCCCTCATCAATGTCTTTGCCTGCACGCCCCATGGCATGGGACGGGTGAAACTGCCATCAATGGCCATGAACTTGCAAAGAGTGTGTATCTTTGTTCTCAAAAATTAGGCAACACATTGAACGCTGCGCCACACCGCTTGCTAGCAGCACACTGCAAGGCCATGTGGCAATGCCTTGGTGCTAGCCGCCCCTCACAAGAGTCACTGTCGCAACGCCCCTTGGGATGGTCAAAACTGCCAACGATGGCCATGAGCTTGCAAAGAGTGCGTGTCTTTGTTCTAACAACTCAATCAACACAATGAACCTTGCGCCACACCGCTTGCTAGCAGCACACTGCAACGCCATGTTGCATTGCCTTGGTGCCGGTAGCCCCTCACAAGCCTTGTGAGACGGTCTTTGTCGAAACGCCCCTTGGGATGGTTGGAATTGCCATAGATGGCCATGAGCTTGCAAAGAGTGCGTAAATTTGTTCTGAAAACTTGATCAACACAATGAATGCTGCACCACACCGCTTGATAGCAACACATTGCAAGGCCTCGTCGCACTGCCTTGGTGCCAGCCGCCCTTCACAAGAGTCACTGTCGAAACACCCCTTGGGATGGTCAAAACTGCCAACGATAGACATGAACTTGCAAAGAGTGAGTATCTTTGTTCTGAAAATTTAATCAACACAATGAACGTTGCGCCACACCGCTTGTTAGCAGCACACTGCAAGGAATGTGGCACTGCCTTAGTGCCGGTAGCCCCTCACAAGAGTCACTGTCGAAACGCCCCTTGGGATGGTTGAAACTGCCAACGATGGACATGAACTTGCAAAGAGTGTGTATCTTTATACCAGAAACTTGATCAACACGCCCTGGGCATGGCGTAAAACTGCTTGGGAGGTTGCCTTGTGAGCTGAAGGTTTGGGTTTCGATTCCCACCCGCAGCAAGGTCTCTCTTTGGGGCATTGGCAACAATGTCCGGCTTACTGAGTGGCCTGTGTCCCTTGTGGGGCCTCAGTGAGGGGTAGAGGATTTGGGCACTTTGCCTCTACCAAGTGTCACCCCGTGTGATAATAATGCTTGGAGAGTGTGTCAGGAGGGGTAGACCCCGCCGTCCTTACAGGGCGTGAAGCCAATGGGAGGTAATCCTATGGCGTTACTGGGTTAGGAGGGGGCCCTGAAGCATTATTATTATTATTATTAACACAATGAATATTGCGCCACATCGCTGGCTAGCAGCACACTGCAACTCCATGTTGCATCGCCTTGGTGCCAGTAGCCCCTCACAAGAGTCACTTTCAAAACCCCCTTTGGGATAGTTGAAACTGCCAACGATGGACTTGACCTTGCAAAGAGTGCGTATCTGTGTTCTGAAAACTTGATCAAACACAATGAATGCTCTAGTCTGTCGTCGCAGCATGCATCAACACAATGGACCGTGTGCCACATTGCTTGCTAGCATCACACTGCAAGGCCATGTGGCACTGCCTTGGTGCCAGCCGCCCCTCACAAGAGTCACTGTCAAAACCCCCCTTGGGATGGTTGAAACTGCCAACGATGGCCATGAACATGCACAAAGTGCGTATCTTTGATGAAATACCCTCATAGATAATAAACACAGCGCCACCATTTTTGCCATGTGGCACTGCCTTGGTGCCAACCGCCCTCACAAAATGTTCGCCACTTCATGGGCTGGTTGAGACTACTTGAAATGGCCACACACTTGCAAGAGTGTGTTTGTTGACTTTAATCACTTTGGGTCCACATCGCTGCACGTATTCTGGCAGCACGCTTCAAGGCTATGTGACGGCGACAGTGCAATTTGGATGTCATGACAGTTGAGTACAAGGTCGATCACCGCTGAGCGTTGGATGCATTCCCAATGCTGAAGCAGTGTGAAACGCGAAAATGGTCATAACAAGACCATGCCATCACCGACTGCCTTTCACTCTGTGTCTCTGCACGTTGACCAAAGCAAAAGGTGTGTTTAGCTGCCATAGGGCAAGCCGCCTTCACTGTTGTCTTCGTGGTCCCCAGTTGTTGTGGTTGGTGGGTTGTGCGAGGCACACCAGCCACTGAGGAGGCGATGTAGAGGTTGGATGATGGTTGTTACAAATCGTGTATGGTGTTTGGTTGCATCATACATTGCCATGTTGTCGACTGGCAAGCTGCACCTGTGATGATCTTTGAGGCTTTCAAGGTGCATGCACCGCTGACGGGGCCCACACAACAACACGGCATATTGTCCATGCGGCACAATTGAGACTGGTGCTCCGTGGATGTCATGGAGTTCAGTCAACAACATTTCACATTTGCGACACGTTGAGCATGTCCACAATATGTCATCATGGCATCATTGTATGCCACATGCTGAGCAACCTTCAGCGCCTCTATCCAACAAAATAACACTCTGGCTCTGCATGTTAGTCTTCCGGGTGTGTTACACAGTCCGAACCGCAACAACCATGAATGCTGATGTTGCATCACTGCTTGCCCTGGCTGGTGGCCCATTGTGCCAACAATGCTGCTCCATATCCGGTGGGCAGAGCCGCCTTTTCATCCCACACCTGCACACAAGCAAAGGAAATGAAGTTCATGAATTGAGTGGCGCACATGGTGTGCCGTCATAGGTTCGCACATGAGCACGCCGGGCACCAAACCACACATCGTGATCGCATGTAGCGCAGTGTTGCGCAAGTACCCACAGATACTACGAACGGAAACTCCAAATGATAATTTACACTAGGGGCGAGGCAGCTGACGCATGCGCTGACGACGGACGGACATTTGGAGTGCAAATGCGCTCTAGATCCTGTTGTCGAGTGAAGCTTGATGGCTTGGTAGGCCATATGCAATGGCACAAGCCATGATGCTTGGCATGCCATTGGCAACATCTCAAACCCACATGCTCGCACGCAAATGGCGACAGCTCAAACCAGGATGCTCGCATGCCATTGAAACTGGCACAAGCAGGTTGCCCGGCATGCCATTGGCAAGCTCTCAAGCAAGGATGCTCGCGTGCCATTGACGATGGCACATGCCAGGTTTCTCGGCATGCCTTTGGCAAGAGATCAAGCCATATTGCTCATGTGCCATTGACAATGGCACAAGCCAGCTTGCTTGGCACGCCATCGACAATGGCACAAGCCAACGGGCCAACCCGGCCCACCCACCGGCCCCCTAAGGGGGGTAATAATACCCCAAGCCAGGCTGCTTACCCGGGCAAGTGCAGTGAAGGGAGAGGGATCCCCTGATGCTGATTACTGCCACAAAGGCAAAGGAAGGAATGGGTGCAGAATACAGCCGGAAAAGGCATGGAGCCCGCTATTGGGTGTGCTACCCTAGGGATTCAAGGTTCTCTCAGGTCGGGACTGAGGGGACTCTCCCAATGGGTCAAGGGTGATACCTTACAGCATCCAATCTCCCATGTCAAACAACATCTCCAGCCTGAATTTCGGTGGGTTTACACAGCCCCCAGGTGTGCCCCTAGGGAGTGAGATGTGGCCACGAGTGCCGTTGCCCTAGACCCTCAGGAGTGTTGGTGTGAAGAGCCGTCCTCAACGGACGCGAGGCCAATGGGAAGAAGTCCTATGGCGTTAAGAGACCAAGGGGGTGTCTCTGTATCTTTCTTTCTTTCTTTTAAGTTGCTTGTCATGCCATTGGCGAAAACTCAAGCCGGGATGCTTATGTGCCATTGACAATGGCACACGCCAGGTTGCTTGGCATGCCATTGGCAAAAACTTGAGCCGGGATGCGCGTGTGCCATGGACAATGGCACAAGCCAGCTTGCTTGGCACGCCATTGGCAGTGGCACAACCTCGGCATGTCATTTGCGACGGCTCCAACTGAGATGCTCGCGTGCCAACGACAATGGCACAAGCCAAGATGCTCGGCATGCCATCAGCGAAAAGCATGGGGTGTCATTGGCAGCGACGCAAGTTGGGGCCACACCCGCCACAAAACAGTGTTGTGCACGAAAGTCCCTTTTATCACTCCTAGCTTGGTGTGCACGAGCGGATTGGTACACCTTACAAGAGTAACATGCAGAAGTGTTCTTCACAACCTTGCACAATGTCAAAGTGTACTCGAGGCCATTTCAAGTCCAACCAAGTACACAACGTTATCGTTTTGCAAGACCCAAGCCATTTCAAAGCAAAAGTTTTGGTAGGGGCAAACTGAGAGATCCATTGCCAAGCGAGTGGGCCTTACCGGTCCGGCAATGTCCAAGTGTGCCCACTCCACGCCCTCCTTCACAAACTCCTTGAGGAACAGAGCTGCAGTAATGCTGCCACCCGCACGACCACCTGCAATTTGCAACAGGCACAAATCTGTTGACCGCCAAATGTCTGCTACGTGTGATTTCTTGAGGACAAGCTTGTTGGTAGTCAACAAGGTCCACACATGTGTGTGCACAGACGGTGGTGCATGCCTTCTGTGCTGGGCTCAGATGAAGTTTGGCTTGCTTTGTGGGCAAGTCAGTGTTGAAGAGGCGACATTTGCAGATGCTCATCATGACTGCACTTGCACGAGATGTCAAAGTGTTTGGCGTGCCTTGTGCGCTTGCAACAGGAAATCCGTCACAACTGCTGAGCACGGTCACTTATGCCACCACCAACTGAGTAAAACATTGAAAGCACAAGCAACACTGCACTGCTACCCCGGTTTGTTGATTGCCTCTGACAAGATTGCTGCAGCAAGACCTAAGACCTAAGCGGTGACTCCAATGGTGATGCCGCAACCACCAATTCAGCTGCCGCTGCTGCTGCTGCTGATAAGGCCACTGCACCCTACCTGTGTTTTTCATGTCCGCCACGCTGCTCTTCAGCTGCTCCGCATATGACGCCTCCATGGGCATCCGCCACACCTTCTCACCAGCTGCCCTGCTGGCAGCACCCAGTGAGTCAGCCATGGCGTCACTGGGTGTGAACAGGCCCGCCACCTCGCCACCCAATGCAATGATGCAGGCGCCAGTGAGAGTGGCAATGTCCACGATAGCCTGAGAGGGGTGAATGTAAAGGGAAATGGGGTGGGGGGAGGGCAGTCAGGTCAACTGGATGTGAACAGGCCGGCCACCTCCCCACCCAGTGCGATGATGCAGGCGCCAGTGAGGGTGGCGATGTCCACAATAGCCTGCGAGGGAGGGGGAGTGCCTGCGAGGGAGGGATGGACTGCATTATGAGAAGTGTGGGAGTCAGCTAACTGGGTGCGGACAAGCCCGCCACCTGCCCACATAGTGCGATGATGCAGCCAGTGCGTGTGGCTGTCTGCAGGGCAGGGAGGAGCAGGGACAGGGCAGGCGGGAGAGTAGCAAGATGGTGCAAGCCGGTCATCTCCCAACCCAGTTCGAAGATGCAGGCGCCAATGAAAGTGGGCAATGTTGGCCGAGAACGGGCAGTGACGCCAACCAGGGAATGAAACCCGGCGTAAGGATGACCGGTCGATCTTTGGGGCGACATGCAGGGTGCCGGAGCAGGCTCTCATCGAGGGAGGAGAAAAGGAAAAAAGAACAAAAGGCAAAGTAGCAAAGTAGCAAAGAACCATATACACAGGCTGCTAATTTGGTGACACAGCATTCGACACCTTGGTCATGCACCCTCTTCCTTCTCTGTTGCCCCCCCCCCCACCACCACCACCCTGTTGCCCCCCCCACCACCACCACCCTTCAAAAAATCCTTGAAGGTCCAAATTGACCAAAACAGCAGCAGCACTTGCAGCAGCAGCAGTCCCGTCTATGTCAGGTGAATGCAGGGATGCCGTGCCATCGGCATCCCACATATCACGTGAAACAAGTGGAGACTGCTGCAGCAGCAGTTGCTGCTGCTGGTGGTGCATGTGCTCTAACACCCCGAAAGGCATGGCAGCAACTGCAACGACAACAACAGTGATGTCGCTCATGCTGCCCCTCCCCCCCCCCCCCCACACACACACACATGTGTGTTACGCCTGCCCACCTTTCAGCAGCAGCGTGTTGCTGCAGTTTTGAGCCAGCCGGTGCGACTCTGCCGCTACAGAAGCTGCTCCTCCTGCTGGCTGCTGGGGAAGCAGCTGCTGCACTGCTTCTGCGATCACAGCCTCCCTCTGTGCATCAGTCAGTGGGGCTGACATTGTAGGAGGTGCTGCAGATCTAGCTGCTGCACGGGCTGCCCTTTCACACACACAAACTACCACCACCAGCAACAAGTTAGTGGCCAGTCATGGAGACACTTACTGTTGCGCCTGCCTTCTCCTGAGCAAACCACAGGGCGTCAGCTAGCGTCAAACGGCCCTCAGCATCAGTGCTGCAGGCGGCGGCAGCAGCAGGAGCAGCAGCAGCAGCAACAAGACCACGAGCAGCCGCAACGTAAGCTACGACAGAGCACAGATACAGACGCAGGTGCAGCAGCACCTGGCAAGACCAGCAGGTTGTCGAAACATGTTTTGCTGCAGGTCTGGCCTAATTTATATTCAAAGTGTTGCTGAGTATGAGCATCCAACCACCTACTTCAGGAAACTGTACTCAACCTGTCAACAGACTGTACCTCGTCAACCCCTGGCCCGTCATAAGCTAGCCAGCTGAGCTCCAAGTTGCAAGTGCTGTTCTTGCCAGAACTGTGCCATTGGCTGTGTGGCTGCAAAGTGTGCAGCAACTGCAGTGCTCCCTGGCTACAGCCTGACTGCATGTACGGCTGGTGTGTAGTGACTGTACAATATTACGTATCAGCAGGCCACGCCAACACAGATCTGTAAAAATCTGCAAGTAGCACAACCGCAGCAGCCTGTAGTGCCCCATGACTCACTTGTTGACCTCCACTGTCTTGCCGTTTGCTGCTGTCAGCACGTCACCGGGACGCATGCCCTTGCCAGCCACCATGTTCTCACATGAAGCGATGATAAAGTGAACCTGCATGCAACACACAACAGTTACACCAGAAACAAGTATAATGGGGTTGGTTGAATTGTACGGTTGCATGGCCCTTGCCGGCCACCATGTTCTCACACGAAGCGATGATGAAGTGAACCTGTAGGCGCAGCACACAACACCAGAGCAGACGCGGCTTCTGTCTGTACTTACCCTAGAACTGGTGCTGGGCCCTTGCCAGCCAGCATGTTCACATGGTGGCTGCCACTATCACAAGGCCTGGCCCACCGCCGATCCGACCCAACGCTAAGTACAACCATCCACCCTCAACATGAAAAGCTGCAACTTCAGCCACCCGCTCCCAGCAAATTACCACCCCCCTGAGAACCATGTAGCTCACCTCCACTCCGTCTGGCTGTGTGTCAGCCAGGATGCGTGCAGCACCCAACGTGGCAGCAGAGCCACCCATATCAAACTGAAGCAGGCAGCACAGCACAGCACAGCACACAGCACAACACCAGGTGAGCAGAGGATGAATTTGACTGCGGCATGACAGGAAACTGCTGTTGGCCGCCGCTAGGTGTGTGCTTGTACAGGAGTGCACGTGTGTGGTGTGATGGTAGCAGACTGCACGGCTAACGCCACAGCAGAGAGCAGTACAGCAGTACATTCAACGCATGATGTACAACGCTGCGTTGGCGAACCTCGGCTACGAAGCGTTGTACATCATGCATCAAACAAATGTACTGCCGTGCTGCTCTCTGCTGTGGCGTTTGCAGTGCAGTCTGCTACCATCAGATCCGCACACATGCACTCATGTACAAGCACACACACAGCGCCACACCTAGCGCCCCCATACCCCCCCCCCTAAACCCTAACCTAACCCCCCATACATAGTGCTTGATCATGTTCCCACGCACCTCCAAAGTTCGATCATTGCAGTTCAGTATGCTGCCATAAATCACCCCACACATGCACTCTGCATGTACACTTAGGGACAAAAGTTTTTACGACCGACACAATGAATGAAGGTGTTACACGGGTTTCTCAAGCAACTACGTTGCAACTGAACCCAGCCACGGATGGACACAACCAGCACGGAAGGGGGCCGTTCGGACAAACCCCACCATCAAAAGCTTGTCACGCACACTCAGTGTGCTTCCAGATTGCGAACACAGAGATATAATACACTGGAAGGACTGAATGGCGCCAACGGCACTGCTTCTCGCACCTGCAGGGTTGCGACAAGAAAGGGCGGACGGAACAGAAAACAGCGAACACACAGCTGCGAGCCACAAAACACTCCCACATGTTGCAGTGGGCGCACGTGGGGGCAACTTCACCGACACCACCAGTCGCTGCACTGTTCACAAGCCAGCAGGATAGAAGTCACACAGCAGCCAGCAACTCACATGTCACCACATGCAGAAGCTCAATGCCTAACTACCCGCAAACCGCAAACGACCGACACAAATTCCCTGTCACCCCAAGACAGCGGCAGTTTCCGTTGATGTTCGGTATCTGAACGTTTCTCAGCTTTCCCATTGCACTACTGTAGTGCGTTGGCCAAGGTGGTCAGCGCGGTGTTTTGTGGTGCGTGCAGCCGGCGATCGAGACTACCCCCCCCCCCCACCCGGTTGATGCCACGCGCGCGCCTAGCCTTAGCCTTAGCCGCACGCCGCACCAGCACCAAGCACCTAGCTCCTCTGCCTATACCCTCCTTATTGATGGGGTGGTGGGAGCCTTGGGGTGCCTGCTCAGCTTCCACCAGCCTGTGGCCTGTTGTGTGTGTGTTCCAGAGGTGAAATTGCCACTTGCTTTCAGGGGTGCTGGCTGCCAGGTTGGCCTTCTCTGTGCTGAAGCTGCACATGGCTTTGGGGGACAGGGGGATGGGCTGGGGTTGAGGCATACATGCAGCTGGTGGGGCTATCTGCAGCATCCATTCTTGTGGCTGCAGCCTGGACTGAAGGGTGTGGGGGTCAAAATCACCTTGCAATTTCAGGCACTTTTTGAGGGGGTCACCCCCAGGGTTGCACTTGCATGCATTGATGGTTGCAGTGATTGGCAGAGCCTGTCATGCAACTGCTCTGGTAGTGCACCTCTTCAGCTGTGTGGTGGTGGGTACTGATGACAAAGCTGATGTTCTAGCTTGTGAGTGCTACTGTGTCAGTCACATTGAGCACAAACTTTTGTCCCTAGGTGTGCGCCACTGGTGGATTTTCCTCATTGGTCCCTGCAAGGTGTCCTTGCATCTGAGGTGGGGCAGCACCCTGCTGTTGGTATATGCCTGCTGTTGTCCCTCATGGTGTGATGGGTGTGCTGGCTTCCCCCTGTGAGTGGCTGGATTGATTGCAAGCATGTTCGATTTTGGCCACTTTTTGACCATCTTGGTGGGTGACATGGGCGCACGGGGCGACTGTTTTCTTCTGCCAGTGGTAAAGCCACCAACAACCCTTGAGGCTGTCACATGTGTGCTTCTGATGCTCCCCACTGTGCTGCTTCCTATCACTCTTTGTAGCTGTGCTGCTGCTGCTTTGTGAGATACTACAAGCAAAATGCAGGCTTTAGGGGTGCACTGTGGGGGTCAGCCAAGTTGAGGTAAAAAGCTGCCAGCTGCAACAGCAACAAAGACAAGCAGTTTTACATTCATAAATAAGACCACTGCACCTGCTACTGATTGGCACCAACAGCTTACCCACAGGGGTTGGTGGCAGCAATGGGCGGCGGCAGCGGTTTGGGGTGCCGGGGGGCTGGGTGTGGCGCACACTTAGGGACAAAAGTTTTTACAACCGACACAAATTCCCTGTCACCCCAAGACAGCAGCAGTTTCCGTTGATGTTCGGTATTTGAACGTTTCTCAGCTTTCCCATTGCACTACTGTAGTGCGTTGGCCAAGGTGGTCAGCGCGGTGTTTTGTGGTGCGTGCAGCCGGCGATCGAGACTACCCCCCCCCCACCCGGTTGATGCCACGCGCGCGCCTAGCCTTAGCCTTAGCCGCACGCCGCACCAGCACCAAGCACCTAGCTCCTCTGCCTATACCTTCCTTATTGATGGGGTGGTGGGAGCCTTGGGGTGCCTGCTCAGCTTCCACCAGCCTGTGGCCTGTTGTGTGTGTGTTCCAGAGGTGAAATTGCCACTTGCTTTCAGGGGTGCTGGCTGCCAGGTTGGCCTTCTCTGTGCTGAAGCTGCACATGGCTTTGGGGGACAGGGGGATGGGCTGGGGTTGAGGCATACATGCAGCTGGTGGGGCTATCTGCAGCATCCATTCTTGTGGCTGCAGCCTGGACTGAAGGGTGTGGGGGTCAAAATCACCTTGCAATTTCAGGCACTTTTTGAGGGGGTCACCCCCAGGGTTGCACTTGCATGCATTGATGGTTGCAGTGATTGGCAGAGCCTGTCATGCAACTGCTCTGGTAGTGCACCTCTTCAGCTGTGTGGTGGTGGGTACTGATGACAAAGCTGATGTTCTAGCTTGTGAGTGCTACTGTGTCAGTCACATTGAGCACAAACTTTTGTCCCTAGGTGTGCGCCACTGGTGGATTTTCCTCATTGGTCCCTGCAAGGTGTCCTTGCATCTGAGGTGGGGCAGCACCCTGCTGTTGGTATATGCCTGCTGTTGTCCCTCATGGTGTGATGGGTGTGCTGGCTTCCCCCTGTGAGTGGCTGGATTGATTGCAAGCATGTTCGATTTTGGCCACTTTTTGACCATCTTGGTGGGTGACATGGGCGCACGGGGCGACTGTTTTCTTCTGCCAGTGGTAAAGCCACCAACAACCCTTGAGGCTGTCACATGTGTGCTTCTGATGCTCCCCACTGTGCTGCTTCCTATCACTCTTTGTAGCTGTGCTGCTGCTGCTTTGTGAGATACTACAAGCAAAATGCAGGCTTTAGGGGTGCACTGTGGGGGTCAGCCAAGTTGAGGTAAAAAGCTGCCAGCTGCAACAGCAACAAAGACAAGCAGTTTTACATTCATAAATAAGACCACTGCACCTGCTACTGATTGGCACCAACAGCTTACCCACAGGGGTTGGTGGCAGCAATGGGCGGCGGCAGCGGTTTGGGGTGCCGGGGGGCTGGGTGTGGCGCACACTTAGGGACAAAAGTTTTTACGACCGACACAAATTCCCTGTCACCCCAAGACAGCAGCAGTTTCCGTTGATGTTCGGTATTTGAACGTTTCTCAGCTTTCCCATTGCACTACTGTAGTGCGTTGGCCAAGGTGGTCAGCGCGGTGTTTTGTGGTGCGTGCAGCCGGCGATCGAGACTATCCCCCCCCCACCCGGTTGATGCCACGCGCGCGCCTAGCCTTAGCCTTAGCCGCACGCCGCACCAGCACCAAGCACCTAGCTCCTCTGCCTATACCTTCCTTATTGATGGGGTGGTGGGAGCCTTGGGGTGCCTGCTCAGCTTCCACCAGCCTGTGGCCTGTTGTGTGTGTGTTCCAGAGGTGAAATTGCCACTTGCTTTCAGGGGTGCTGGCTGCCAGGTTGGCCTTCTCTGTGCTGAAGCTGCACATGGCTTTGGGGGACAGGGGGATGGGCTGGGGTTGAGGCATACATGCAGCTGGTGGGGCTATCTGCAGCATCCATTCTTGTGGCTGCAGCCTGGACTGAAGGGTGTGGGGGTCAAAATCACCTTGCAATTTCAGGCACTTTTTGAGGGGGTCACCCCCAGGGTTGCACTTGCATGCATTGATGGTTGCAGTGATTGGCAGAGCCTGTCATGCAACTGCTCTGGTAGTGCACCTCTTCAGCTGTGTGGTGGTGGGTACTGATGACAAAGCTGATGTTCTAGCTTGTGAGTGCTACTGTGTCAGTCACATTGAGCACAAACTTTTGTCCCTAGGTGTGCGCCACTGGTGGATTTTCCTCATTGGTCCCTGCAAGGTGTCCTTGCATCTGAGGTGGGGCAGCACCCTGCTGTTGGTATATGCCTGCTGTTGTCCCTCATGGTGTGATGGGTGTGCTGGCTTCCCCCTGTGAGTGGCTGGATTGATTGCAAGCATGTTCGATTTTGGCCACTTTTTGACCATCTTGGTGGGTGACATGGGCGCACGGGGCGACTGTTTTCTTCTGCCAGTGGTAAAGCCACCAACAACCCTTGAGGCTGTCACATGTGTGCTTCTGATGCTCCCCACTGTGCTGCTTCCTATCACTCTTTGTAGCTGTGCTGCTGCTGCTTTGTGAGATACTACAAGCAAAATGCAGGCTTTAGGGGTGCACTGTGGGGGTCAGCCAAGTTGAGGTAAAAAGCTGCCAGCTGCAACAGCAACAAAGACAAGCAGTTTTACATTCATAAATAAGACCACTGCACCTGCTACTGATTGGCACCAACAGCTTACCCACAGGGGTTGGTGGCAGCAATGGGCGGCGGCAGCGGTTTGGGGTGCCGGGGGGCTGGGTGTGGCGCACTGTGCGCCACTGGTGGATTTTCCTCATTGGTCCCTGCAAGGTGTCCTTGCATCTGAGGTGGGGCAGCACCCTGCTGTTGGTATATGCCTGCTGTTGTCCCTCATGGTGTGATGGGTGTGCTGGCTTCCCCCTGTGAGTGGCTGGATTGATTGCAAGCATGTTCGATTTTGGCCACTTTTTGACCATCTTGGTGGGTGACATGGGCGCACGGGGCGACTGTTTTCTTCTGCCAGTGGTAAAGCCACCAACAACCCTTGAGGCTGTCACATGTGTGCTTCTGATGCTCCCCACTGTGCTGCTTCCTATCACTCTTTGTAGCTGTGCTGCTGCTGCTTTGTGAGATACTACAAGCAAAATGCAGGCTTTAGGGGTGCACTGTGGGGGTCAGCCAAGTTGAGGTAAAAAGCTGCCAGCTGCAACAGCAACAAAGACAAGCAGTTTTACATTCATAAATAAGACCACTGCACCTGCTACTGATTGGCACCAACAGCTTACCCACAGGGGTTGGTGGCAGCAATGGGCGGCGGCAGCGGTTTGGGGTGCCGGGGGGCTGGGTGTGGCGCACACTTAGGGACAAAAGTTTTTACGACCGACACAAATTCCCTGTCACCCCAAGACAGCAGCAGTTTCCGTTGATGTTCGGTATTTGAACGTTTCTCAGCTTTCCCATTGCACTACTGTAGTGCGTTGGCCAAGGTGGTCAGCGCGGTGTTTTGTGGTGCGTGCAGCCGGCGATCGAGACTACCCCCCCCCCACCCGGTTGATGCCACGCGCGCGCCCTAGCCTTAGCCTTAGCCGCACGCCGCACCAGCACCAAGCACCTAGCTCCTCTGCCTATACCTTCCTTATTGATGGGGTGGTGGGAGCCTTGGGGTGCCTGCTCAGCTTCCACCAGCCTGTGGCCTGTTGTGTGTGTGTTCCAGAGGTGAAATTGCCACTTGCTTTCAGGGGTGCTGGCTGCCAGGTTGGCCTTCTCTGTGCTGAAGCTGCACATGGCTTTGGGGGACAGGGGGATGGGCTGGGGTTGAGGCATACATGCAGCTGGTGGGGCTATCTGCAGCATCCATTCTTGTGGCTGCAGCCTGGACTGAAGGGTGTGGGGGTCAAAATCACCTTGCAATTTCAGGCACTTTTTGAGGGGGTCACCCCCAGGGTTGCACTTGCATGCATTGATGGTTGCAGTGATTGGCAGAGCCTGTCATGCAACTGCTCTGGTAGTGCACCTCTTCAGCTGTGTGGTGGTGGGTACTGATGACAAAGCTGATGTTCTAGCTTGTGAGTGCTACTGTGTCAGTCACATTGAGCACAAACTTTTGTCCCTAGGTGTGCGCCACTGGTGGATTTTCCTCATTGGTCCCTGCAAGGTGTCCTTGCATCTGAGGTGGGGCAGCACCCTGCTGTTGGTATATGCCTGCTGTTGTCCCTCATGGTGTGATGGGTGTGCTGGCTTCCCCCTGTGAGTGGCTGGATTGATTGCAAGCATGTTCGATTTTGGCCACTTTTTGACCATCTTGGTGGGTGACATGGGCGCACGGGGCGACTGTTTTCTTCTGCCAGTGGTAAAGCCACCAACAACCCTTGAGGCTGTCACATGTGTGCTTCTGATGCTCCCCACTGTGCTGCTTCCTATCACTCTTTGTAGCTGTGCTGCTGCTGCTTTGTGAGATACTACAAGCAAAATGCAGGCTTTAGGGGTGCACTGTGGGGGTCAGCCAAGTTGAGGTAAAAAGCTGCCAGCTGCAACAGCAACAAAGACAAGCAGTTTTACATTCATAAATAAGACCACTGCACCTGCTACTGATTGGCACCAACAGCTTACCCACAGGGGTTGGTGGCAGCAATGGGCGGCGGCAGCGGTTTGGGGTGCCGGGGGGCTGGGTGTGGCGCACACTTAGGGACAAAAGTTTTTACGACCGACACAAATTCCCTGTCACCCCAAGACAGCAGCAGTTTCCGTTGATGTTCGGTATTTGAACGTTTCTCAGCTTTCCCATTGCACTACTGTAGTGCGTTGGCCAAGGTGGTCAGCGCGGTGTTTTGTGGTGCGTGCAGCCGGCGATCGAGACTACCCCCCCCCACCCGGTTGATGCCACGCGCGCGCCTAGCCTTAGCCTTAGCCGCACGCCGCACCAGCACCAAGCACCTAGCTCCTCTGCCTATACCTTCCTTATTGATGGGGTGGTGGGAGCCTTGGGGTGCCTGCTCAGCTTCCACCAGCCTGTGGCCTGTTGTGTGTGTGTTCCAGAGGTGAAATTGCCACTTGCTTTCAGGGGTGCTGGCTGCCAGGTTGGCCTTCTCTGTGCTGAAGCTGCACATGGCTTTGGGGGACAGGGGGATGGGCTGGGGTTGAGGCATACATGCAGCTGGTGGGGCTATCTGCAGCATCCATTCTTGTGGCTGCAGCCTGGACTGAAGGGTGTGGGGGTCAAAATCACCTTGCAATTTCAGGCACTTTTTGAGGGGGTCACCCCCAGGGTTGCACTTGCATGCATTGATGGTTGCAGTGATTGGCAGAGCCTGTCATGCAACTGCTCTGGTAGTGCACCTCTTCAGCTGTGTGGTGGTGGGTACTGATGACAAAGCTGATGTTCTAGCTTGTGAGTGCTACTGTGTCAGTCACATTGAGCACAAACTTTTGTCCCTAGGTGTGCGCCACTGGTGGATTTTCCTCATTGGTCCCTGCAAGGTGTCCTTGCATCTGAGGTGGGGCAGCACCCTGCTGTTGGTATATGCCTGCTGTTGTCCCTCATGGTGTGATGGGTGTGCTGGCTTCCCCCTGTGAGTGGCTGGATTGATTGCAAGCATGTTCGATTTTGGCCACTTTTTGACCATCTTGGTGGGTGACATGGGCGCACGGGGCGACTGTTTTCTTCTGCCAGTGGTAAAGCCACCAACAACCCTTGAGGCTGTCACATGTGTGCTTCTGATGCTCCCCACTGTGCTGCTTCCTATCACTCTTTGTAGCTGTGCTGCTGCTGCTTTGTGAGATACTACAAGCAAAATGCAGGCTTTAGGGGTGCACTGTGGGGGTCAGCCAAGTTGAGGTAAAAAGCTGCCAGCTGCAACAGCAACAAAGACAAGCAGTTTTACATTCATAAATAAGACCACTGCACCTGCTACTGATTGGCACCAACAGCTTACCCACAGGGGTTGGTGGCAGCAATGGGCGGCGGCAGCGGTTTGGGGTGCCGGGGGGCTGGGTGTGGCGCACACTTAGGGACAAAAGTTTTTACGACCGACACAAATTCCCTGTCACCCCAAGACAGCAGCAGTTTCCGTTGATGTTCGGTATTTGAACGTTTCTCAGCTTTCCCATTGCACTACTGTAGTGCGTTGGCCAAGGTGGTCAGCGCGGTGTTTTGTGGTGCGTGCAGCCGGCGATCGAGACTACCCCCCCCCCACCCGGTTGATGCCACGCGCGCGCCTAGCCTTAGCCTTAGCCGCACGCCGCACCAGCACCAAGCACCTAGCTCCTCTGCCTATACCTTCCTTATTGATGGGGTGGTGGGAGCCTTGGGGTGCCTGCTCAGCTTCCACCAGCCTGTGGCCTGTTGTGTGTGTGTTCCAGAGGTGAAATTGCCACTTGCTTTCAGGGGTGCTGGCTGCCAGGTTGGCCTTCTCTGTGCTGAAGCTGCACATGGCTTTGGGGGACAGGGGGATGGGCTGGGGTTGAGGCATACATGCAGCTGGTGGGGCTATCTGCAGCATCCATTCTTGTGGCTGCAGCCTGGACTGAAGGGTGTGGGGGTCAAAATCACCTTGCAATTTCAGGCACTTTTTGAGGGGGTCACCCCCAGGGTTGCACTTGCATGCATTGATGGTTGCAGTGATTGGCAGAGCCTGTCATGCAACTGCTCTGGTAGTGCACCTCTTCAGCTGTGTGGTGGTGGGTACTGATGACAAAGCTGATGTTCTAGCTTGTGAGTGCTACTGTGTCAGTCACATTGAGCACAAACTTTTGTCCCTAGGTGTACACACAGCCACACCCAACGCTCCCCCATACATATTGCCGGGCATTGTTCCCACCCACCTTCATGAGTTCAATCATGCTGCCTGGTCCCGCCTTGAGGTTGTAGCCACCAGAGTCAAAGGTCAGGCCTTTGCCAACGATGGCAATCTGAACAGCAGCAGCAGCAGCAGCAGCAGCAGCAGCAGCAGCAGCAATGCCATGAGCCATTCCCGGCTCAGTGTAACACAGGACATACGGCACTGAAGACAGGCTGCAAGACACCCGAAGTGTAAAAGGAGAAGCAGTAGTGCCCGTGATAAAAGCAGGTCCACTAATGTTCTGACACAGTCAGCGTACATGCTGGGGTGTGCCGATGTGCCAGTACACTGTGTTGGTACCGTACCTGTGACAGCAGTGGCTTCTTACCTTCTTCTTGACCTCCCCCTTGGGTTTGTATGTGAGGTGGATGAAGGCTGGTGGCTCCATGCTGGCCTCAGCCACACCCAGGTAGCAACCCATGCCCATGGACGCACATGCAGCTGCATCCAGCACCTAGTGCGGGTGGGAGGGGGGCGGCAGCAGCCAAGTCCAAAGGTGAATGCAGCATCACAAAGTTGATGAGAAGAGCACCTTTGGTGCAACGGAGGGCACAAGTACAAGAGCAAGGGAGGCCCCGGGGACTTGAGGAGTGTGTTTGCCGGCATGCCCATAACCGCAAAGCATGCAGCGTCTTGCAACCTATTGCAAAATAGGAGGGAGGTGGGCGCCGTTTCAACCACAATGAATCAACTGGATGTCAAGGAGAAAAGGTCAGCAATGCCGATCAGGCTGACAATTGTGCTATACTGGAAAGGGAAAGCTGTAGGTCACAGAGCGCCATATGCCATGATTGTCTCAGACAAAACTCAACGCCCACCGCAAGGTTGTAAGTTGAAGGGTGGGGAGGAATGGCTGCATCCTGGCCTCAACCACACCCAAATAGCAGCCCGGGCGGGGGGGGGGGGGGGGTGAGAGAACCTGGCACACGTGTTTGCTGAGAGCCTGCAAGGCTGCTGTGTCTGTATGGTTGTTGCTGCAAGTCTGCTGGAACAGCAGGTGGCTGTTTGTCAGGAAGGGATTTGGCCATGCCCATCTATAGAGGCACACGCAGCAGCATCCAGCACCAGCGGCAAGCAAGTGGGGCCCCGAGTCACTGCCACACAGAGTTATTACTAAATGATGGTTACTGGCGGGCAGACGCGCCCGAGTCCACCCCAGTCCGCTGTAGCAAGTCTGATTCAAGGCGCACACTTGCACATTACTCTGGCCATTCTGCTTGCAGAGTGGAAAGTTGCTTTCCCCTCAGCATGCAGACTACCCGTAGTGACATGCAAGGTGCTAAGCGGCTGCCTCATGCACACCGCAGTTGGCCATGAGTGATAAGCCAGTCACTGCGGGGTCACAACTGATGAATAATTTCACCTGGCCCACCCTGGTGGACAATGCCATCTGCTGGGTGGATAAAACATCCATAAAACACCAACATCATCCCCTGCAGCTCCCTGTCAAAATGTACCCACAACTCAGGGGCAGCACGCTTGGCCCTCCCGACTGGCTGCCTGGTTGTGCATATGGGTTGTAGCCTCGCTTTGACACATGCTGCTCAGGGGCCCAGCCAATGGATGGTCACCTTGCCCCTCCGCCCCCTGCCCCTATACCGCAACGACCGTTGTTCTCCCCCTCCCGTCCTCTAGCCCTTGACAGCTAAACACCTCCTTTGATAGTGGCACAGCCAATCTGTACGGTGCCAAGGTAGGATTCCCGTGAATGATGTCACGTCCAAATAGCCATGCGGGGATCTACTACAGCATCACATGACTGTTGAATCCTTGTGTGACATGGCAGAGGCCCCAGTAACAAAGGCCAATGTTGGTACAATTGGCAGCTGAAGGGGCTCACTAAGTCCAGGGCCAAGGGTACGTTCCCCTAGTACGATCCCCGCTGCTCTGGGTGTCGCTGAGGCCAAAATGTACTTATCCCCCCCCCCTTTGGGGTGGGGGGGGGCATCAACCATGTCGGGGCTCAGATCCAGACGAGGCGGACAGACAGCAACGTTCAGGTTGTCTTGACAAACCAAAACCCCAAAATACTCAACCGTACAGCCCCAATATTCAGCTAGGTAGTGTATGAGCTATGCAGGCAGTGTGTGTGGAGAGGGAGGGGGGGGGGGGCATGCAGCGGCAGATAATCAGTAAAGTCAAACCTAAATACTGCACACCCCATACTGCACGCCGTTGACGCCCTAGCGTACCTCAAGGCTGAAGCTGTCTGGCGCCTTGGCTGCGATCTCTGCTGCTGCTGCTGCCAGGTGTTGGGGGGTGCACACATTGGGGGGAGCCTCAACAAGGTACCTGCAGGCACATAGGAGCAGCGTCGACACACGTTAACAACATGATCACAGCTGTTGTAGTGTGTTGGGGACAAAATGATGGGGCAAGGAGTGTCAAACAGGTACCTGCAGACCAGTGAATTTACTATGTTCAAAGTATGCATGCCTCACAACATGCATGCCGTGTGTATGCCCGCGCCAACTGGGCTCAGTGCAAGCTGCACTGCTTGACCCCAGCCCCTCAAGCTTGCACCCCTGCTGATACACGTCCCCACTCACACCCCCACCTGTCACACCTGATGCTTGTCACCCCCCCTCCCCCTGCCATTCATGAACACATCTTCACCCTTCCAACCATAAAAGAAGCCTTTAAGTTGCGCACCTTGTCAAGAAGTTGCCTGCTGCTGCTGCTGCTGCTGCCCCTGCAGCTGCATTCCCCTCGCCCAGCCCCATCAGGTCGACATCCTGCAGATGCACTGTCATACCCCCCCCCCTCCCCCCCTGTCACACCTGCTGCACGTCACCCGTCCCCCTGACCCCCCCCCCCTCCAGCACAACCAACTCACAACTTGTCGCGTTGCGCGCATAAGAGTAATGCATGTGCCTCACCCCCCCCCCCCCCCGCCCCCTTTATAAGGACCGCCTGGCCCACCTTGTCAAGAAGTTGCCTGCTGCCACTGCTGCTCCCGCCTTGACTGCGTCTGCAGCTGCATTCCCCTTGCCCAGCCCGACTAGGTGGACGTCCTTCAGCTTAGATGGCTTGTTCTTCGACTTGAAGCGAGTGGACTCAAAGCTACCCGCCAACACACCTGTACGGGACATGGCAGCGGCATAGGTTGGTATCATGGTGAGTGTGTATGGGAGAGAAGAACCAAGCGTGCACGGACTTCTAGCGCTGCATGCTGATCTGTCCCAGCCTACTCCCGCACTTCAAAGTGTGTTCCCTGCTGCCTGATGCACTGTGCCGCTTCTTCAGGCTCCAAACCCCGTGCCTGCTGCAGGAATTGAACCCGCGATCTATACCAACTTCGTCAGCACACAAATCTGTGGTGAGGTTTGCGGCTGCGTTTGCCCCTTGCCATGCACTGCGCGGCTTTGTCAGACTCTAGAACCCTGCCCGCTGCAGGGTTTGAACCTGCAACCCATGCCGGTGTCCATACACAGCAGTAGCACTACCCACTGTGGTGAGCTTTGCAGCTGCGGTTGCCCCTTGCCCTTCACTGTGCAAACAAAACAAAGGGATCCAGACTCTGATACCATATTTCTACGTCCTTGGCATCACCCACCTGTGGTGAGCTTTGCAGCTGCGGTGGCCGCGTCCCCTGGTGTTGCCAGCAGAGCCAACCCCGCTGATGCCACCTTTTCAGCCTTTGCCAGCTTGGCCAGCGCAGCTCCAGCAGCCTGCAGGAATAGAGCTGGAATGAATGAACAAATGTATATGGAGACATCTGTGCGAACGAGGGGCAACCCTTCCCACATGATGCATTCAGCAGGTAGCCGCCCGCAGCCTGAGTTAGCCCATGAGCCCGTGCATCCGGGAGGTGGCTGTCTGACGGCTAATACAGCCCATAGGGTTTAGGGTTTAGGTTTAGGGCTTAGGGTTTAACCCTAAACCTAAACCCTAAACCCATGTGACCCCCCCCCCCCCACACACACACACCTGGTAGGGGCTGGCTCCCCACTTTGCCTCCTTCGCCAAGTCCTCAGCCTTGCCTAGCCCCAGCAACGCGACGTACTTGGGGCCGCTGCCGCCCACCCTCATCGCCTTGCTGGCGCTGCCCTGCTTGCCCTCGAAATCTCCACCAGTCAGCAGCTCAGCCAGTGCCCCCTGCAGGGACTTGTCCAGCTGCTGGAGGGGCTCTGACTTAATGGTGACTGTCTTCTCAAGAGCATCCTTGTCACCTGGAGAGCAGAGGGGGGGGGGGAGAGGGGGGATGGGGGGATTCATTTATGGTCATAAAGTTTTCTTGCTGCAGCCTTGTCAGCAGCTCTGCCAATGCGCCCTGCAGCGAATTGTCCAGCTGCTGCAGGGGCTCAGATTTGAAGGTGACTGTCTTCTCAGGAGCGTCCTTGTCACCTGAAGAGCAGAAGGGGAGTGGGAAAGGGGGGCAGGGGTTGTGGTTTATTCATCCACGTTATCACACCTTGACACTGGATCCCGCTATTGCAGCCTTGTCAGCAGCTCTGCCAGTGCGCCATGTAATGAAGCAGCTGCTGCAGGGGTTTTCGATTGATGGTTACAGTCTTTCTGGGGTACCCTTGTCACCTGAACAAAGCGGGTGCGGGGCAGTTGGAGGGGGATGGGAGTGCATGAGCGTGGTGAACTTCCACCATGAGAGATCTTCATCAACCTCGAGCCTTCCATACTGCCACTCCCATTCTGGCAAAGGTCCCATCATAAACCCCTGAAAGATGTGACTGCCAGTACCACCCCCCCCCCCCCACGCGCACCCCCCCCCCCCCCCCGTCCTGCCAATGCAACATCTCTCACCCCCATCCCCGCTCCCTCACCCCCGCTCCCTCACCCCCCTCCCAAACCTCCACCCTCAACCTGATGTGTGCAGGTCGTCAGACGTCACTGCCACTGCCAGCAGGTCAGCCCTTTGCCCTACCTCCATCCCTGCGTTCATGCTGCCACTCCCCGCCGTCCCAGCTCTGCCATAGCCCACTCAAGCACACCTGCTGTCTGCCGGTCATCTGCAATTACATTGCCATGATATTATATTATATTATATTATATTATATTATATTATATTATATTATATTATATTATATTATATTATTATATTATATTATATTATATTCAGCCACTGCCAGCAGGTCAACCAGTTTGGCCCTACCTCCGACAACCCTTCACTGCAATTTCCACCTGCCCCTCGCTCTTTCAA
Source organism: Desmodesmus armatus (assembly GCA_007449985.2). Taxonomy (NCBI): domain Eukaryota; kingdom Viridiplantae; phylum Chlorophyta; class Chlorophyceae; order Sphaeropleales; family Scenedesmaceae; genus Desmodesmus; species Desmodesmus armatus. Next base: position 132,469 of record VIIQ02000203.1, read on the forward strand.
GCCCCCTGTTGAAACAACCCTGATGTTTGAAGGTCCCCTGCTGTTTACAGCAACTGCCAGCAGGTGTCCCGCTGCCACCCTCACCTCCACCCTCCCTTCATACTCCCCCCCCCCTTCACACTGCCCCCCCCCCCCCCCTGCCCCCTCTTGCGCATTGTCTTTCGCACCTGTTGTATGAAGGTCGTCAGACGTTACTGCCACTGCCAGCAGGTCACCCTTCCAGCTGTTGGGGCTGTCAGCCACCATACTGACTGTGGGGAGGCCCTCAGGCTCCAGGGACACCTGAACAACAGCAACAACGGCAGCAGCCCTGGCAGAGTGAGTGGCGGCAGCAGCAGCAGCCCACACCAAGCTGCAGTAGAGGGCACTAAGGAACTTTCTGGCAGTCAGCAGTATTACTGCCCCTGCTCCTGCCCAAGCCAGCAAGGCAACATGTCCCAGAGCAGTTGCAGCACGAGTCAGTGCTGCTGCTGGGTTGCTGGGTTGCCCCCACCACTGACGTGTTACCGGTTATGGTCTACAGCTGCTGCTCCAAATTGCTGTTGCTGGGTCTGCTGGGTGTTGCAGATTGCTGTACTGGATGCTGCTGCTGGCACATGCAGGAGACACAATGGAACTGCCATGGTGAGGCAGGACATCGGAGGTACCAATCCCACATGCTGCGGCTGTGCTGCTATTGATGCTGCTGCTGCTGCTGCAAAGTAGGATGGGATCACTCTCAGAAAACACGATCTGAGGAAGACTCCTGCCCGTCCCCACCTTTTCAAAGCCAGGCACCTTTGCGACTGGGTGAGCGTGTGCTGCAACACTGCTGGTGCTGTAGCCACCTGCACTCCAACAGCAGTACAGAAACACAGGAAGGGAGCATGGGACAAGCAAGCTGGCAGTGCTCTTGACACCCTCACAACGACGGCCCATCCCTGTGGCACTGCGCAACCCTGCTGAAACTGCTGCCAACTGTCGGATGCAGATAGCAGCGACAGAGTGCGCATAGCACCGTCAGAATGCTACTGCTGCTGTTGCTGCTGCTGCTTCTGAAGCTGCTGGAATGGTTGGGAGTTAAAAAGGAGTGACACAGTGCATGCTCTGCAGTGCTGCTCACCATTGCGCCTCATCTGCCCGCCGCTGCTGAATGCTGCCCGGAGCTGCCTGCACAATACAGCAGCGCAGATAGCGTTGCTGATCCCATTTGACACACTTGATATCTTCAATCAGCCTGATAGCATGCTGGTGCTGTATGGAGAGGCAATTCGCCCAGACATAATGTGTCCATGGGGATCAAGCAGTAGCACCACACGCTAACCTCCCATCGCACAATCGGGCGTGAGGCCCATGAATATGTAGCGTTTGATCAGACTACCCACCTTTGCCTGTAGCTCAGGCCTCCTACACGATTGATTGTCCGCTGCAGCATGGCGCACAGGTGTAGATCTGAATTTGAGAAGACAGGAGAGGCACCTGCAACAGGTAAAGCGCTAACTGTCAACAGCCGTTGATTGCGAAGTGATAATGTTTAGTTCTCCATGGCCCCGTGCTTCCAGGGTTTTGACTGTACAGGTGCCATGTGACAGGTGCCTTCGCCACAGATGGAACTGAGGCTTGCTTCCCATGGCTTGAATTTCTTGGATTGGGTGAGGTTTTACGTTCAAACAGCATAGGCACATACAACACATCCTCAACAGTATAATCTTGGTGCGGACAGAGTCGTGCCTGCAGCTGCAAACTCTGTTTATGCATATGATTAGGGTACATATATAGGGTACAAGGTGCCATACAGGGTTATGAACATGCACGGCTGCCCTGCAGGGACAATGGCAGGCAAACACCGCATGGCTGTGTAGGTGGTTGAAGGGGGCACCTCTGTGCAGCCTCCACAACAAGTTTGAACTCTGTTTACCATATGATGGTACATGGTAGGCATATAATTAAGTTACACAGATACATAGATACATAGATACATAGATACATAGATAGGGTACAAGCTGCCATACAGGGCATTGAACATGCACTGCTTCCCTACAGGGACAAGGGCAGGTGAGCACCGCATGGTTGTGTAGGTTTGGTGAAGGGGGCACCTCTGTGCAGCCTCCACAACAAGCAGCTGCAGTGTCACAGTACTACTCAACTGAACAGAACACAGCGTACCAGGGACACAGATAGTGCCTGGTGGTCGGAAAAAGTGGGAACGCCCTGCATATGCCCACACCAGCCAGCCTGAGGTCGGCACACAAATGCACTACTGTATGGATGCATCCGCACGGTCTCAGCGCAACGGCCGCAACATGCCTTTGGCACCACGTGGCAACGTCAGGCGGCGTGCTGCATCACACCCAAAGATGTGCACCCCGCAAGAGACACCACCTCAATGCCCAACAATAACTCAACATCCAGAAAAAATAACCATCGGGCAGGCCAGCATGTGACGTAACCGCTGATGCAGCTTTCCCTCACCCGCACGATACACATCCCAGGGAAGCATAGTACGCGTTGTGCAACCAGCGGATAACCTGTCGGGCATGACACCACCGACTCTCTACGTCGCCTGCCCGCCCTGCGATGTGATTGCCGCCAACGCAATCGTGCTCATTGCATGCAGTGCCTCCAGCATGCTGCCCTCTGCAGCACAGTGAGCCTTCACACGCATCTCCGCCTGCAGATACTGCAGCAGCAACTGCTGCTGCTGCTGCTGCTGCTGCTGCTGCTGCTGCTGCTGCTGCTGTGGGCCTGGGGTGCTGCTGTTGCTGCGGCTGCGTGCAATAGCCGGTAGTGCGATCGCACTCATGTCGTTGAGTGCCGCGACCACGACGCTGTCGGCAGCACAGCGCAGCTTGACACGCATCTCATGCCCCAGATATTGCTGCAACAACTGCTGAGGATCTGACAGCTGCTCTTGCTGCTGCTGCTGCTGCTGCTGCTGCTGCTGCGCCGGCTGCGGCTGCTGTGGTTGCAGTGGCTGCGGCTGCGGCTGCGGCTGCGGCTGCTGCTGCTGCTGCTGCTGCTGCTGCTGCTGCTGCTGCTGCTGCTGCTGCTGCTGCTGCTGTGGCTGCTCTGACTGGGTGCCAGTCAGTTCTGTAGCAGCTGCTGCCGTGGCTGTGCTGCCTTGTAACTGCTGGTCAGCAGCAGCAGCTGCTGCAGCGCTGTGGGGACGCTTCCTGCCAGTGAGCCCTCGGCGACGCGAAGCACGGCCACCTGCCGCACCAGCCGCCGCCGCTGCTGCTGCTGCTGCTGCAGCCGGTGTTGATGGCAGCGGCGTCTGAGGAGCTACAGCTGCAGGGGATGCTGGCTGTAGCGCTGCTGCATCTGCCAGTGGTGCTCCTAGCTGTGTGTGCACCACACTATCCAGGCTGTCATCTGTTGTTGCTGCCGCCACAGCAGGGGCCAGGTGGAGTGTCAGTTTGAGGTCAGGGTGAGGGTCATGCGGGTCACAAGGTGGCCTGCATACGCTGCCAGCGGGGAGTGCTGGTTGAATGTCAAGCTGTACTTGTGAGCTGGGTAGTTGACCACTCGTGCCAACACCTTGGAAGCCTTGGGGCCGGCCGCTGCATCACCAGGCCGACCGCCTGCACAGCAACGGCATGCAAGTACTGTTCAGAGTGCCACAGCGTGGGGGCAGAGGGTTGCGCGTCGAGTGATACTGTGATGTTGATTGGTCACTTTCTTTGAGAGCGCCAAGCATCAAGAAAGCTTGAATGCGGCGAGTGCAGCACACATTGGATTGCAGGCGGTACCCTAAACTCTAGTGTGATAATTGTTGCTGTTACAAGGTTCAGGTTGAGCCTGAACACCCCGTAGGGAGCCGACAAGGCTCATGCGGGCGACGTGTCTGCCAGCACAGCTCTTGACGTCAAGGGTAGCCGGCATCGCTTGCTCATGCCCTGCTGTCTTGTAAGCCAACAATCATGAACACAAGGTCCTGTAAGGCTCAGTGCCCCTTTCCATCAGGTTCATCAGCCTCACCTGCCCCAGCCTCCTCCATTAGTGTGACAGTGAGTGAGTGAGAACGGGCGGCTGTCTGAGGGCGGCTGTCTTGAGCCTACAGCTAGCTGTCTGTAGGGAGGGGGGTGACGTGTATTAATCCACTGCTGTGCGATAGCATTCACACTGGATACACTGGGTAGGCCAAAACCGTATTAGAGTCAGGAATTGTGCCCCAGGAGACTGGCGGCAAGCTTCAGACCAGCAGATAGGACCCCCAACCTCCCACTTCCCCACCCACCAACATCAACCTCAGTCCCCTTCCATCAGCCTCACCTGCCCCAGCCTCCTCCATTAGTGTGACAGTGAGTGAGAAGGGCGGCTGTGCTCTGTGCAGCAGCGTGGCCTGCAGTGGAGGTGGGATGGACACCATCCCTCCTGCTGTTGCAGCGCCCCTACACGCCACCAACAGGTCCTGCAGCAATGTGGCAATGAGCGAGGGAGGGGCAGCAGGTGTCTCTGTCATCACTTGTGTCGGCACGTATATGATTTGTCACAACCAGCCAGTCAATTCCATTGGCCAGCCCCTCACATCACAGATCTATGCATCCTGTGCAAGCCAACCCTGAACCAGCCAAGAACATGGTTGAAGATGCAGTATGTCCAGGACAAATTATATTGGCTGTTGGCTATCGACAAAATGCAACTGCATGTTGCTCAAACGACAGTGATCACACTCTAGCAAATTATCCCTCAGTCATATGCCGCATAGAGATGCTCCCTGTGTGTGACCTACAGGGAGCATCTATATGCGGCATATGACTGAGGGATAATCAACTAACATGTGGAACTGCCGTTTGAGCAACATGCAGTTGACCTAGCACCAACCTGCTGCAGCTCATGTCACTCACGCAGTCCACCTCAAAAGCACCAGCAGCAGTGATGCGGCAACTCTAGGAAACCATGCCACAGTCATATGCTGCATAGAGAGAGGGCTGCATGTACGCCACACACGGGCTGAACCTAGCGCCAACCTGCTACAGCTCATGCCACTCACACAGTCAACATCCAAAGCAACAGCAGGCTCGTGTCACCCATATATGCCCTCTCTGCCGGCTTAGACCCAAATCATCCATGAACATGCTTCAAGCATCCGGGAACAACTGAGGACACATAACAATGGCTGGTGTACCATCAACATGCCGCATCTGCATGTGGCCCAAACATCACACTAAAGCAAAGTGCTTCTACTCTGTCTGTATGCCACACACTGGACCCAGCGCCAACCTGCTCAAACTCATGTCAACCTACTAATTCAAAGTCACTCACACAGTCAACCTCCAGAGCACTAGCAGTAGTGATGCGGCCGCTGACACCCCTATGGTTGAAGATGGAACAATTTTTGTACACAAAACAATGGTTGTTGTGCAATAAACATGAAGCATCTGCATGGCTCATTTATCAGCTACAACTACACTCTTTGTGTGCCACACACAGGCTGGATCCACCAACAACCTGCTCAAACCCCTGCCACTCACACAGTCGACCTCCAAAGCACCAGCAGCAGTGATGCGGCCGCTGGCACCCCTACTGCGGGTGGGGCAGCAGGAGGGGGCATCCCCAGGGGGTGGCTGGCGCACGATGTGCAGGCGGAAACAGCTGTCCTCAACCTGCACAGCAACAGACAGTGTGTGCACACCACATGGTGCTGCAGATTGACTTTCATTTTGGTGTGCACGCAGCAGGACACTGCAGGTCAGCTGAATGGTCTACGGTGCTATGCTTATCCCTACATGCCTGTCTTGTCCTGCATTGACCGTCATGTGCTGTGATGTAATCTACTCATGTACTCTATTGCAAGGGGGGGGGGGTGCCCCAAGTTGGACATGCTGCTGCAGCAGGTGTTGATGTTGTATGATGTTGCTTGTGCACGTTCCGTGATGCAGTGCTGCAGTGATGCAGCTGGAAACAAGTGTCCACTCATCTTGCTACTGAATAATTAAACAAGCTCCCTTCCTGTGGACACTTTGCTGATGTTGACGCCCTGATTTGCACGGTCCCCTGGCTTGCTGGCTAGTGCCCGGGTTGGGACTCTGTCCCGAACAACTGTACTGTACTGTACTGTTACAGGTCACTGCTACAGGCTATGGCTCAATCCACATGGCAACAGCGCTGACCAACCTAGCCCTGTGGCAGCAGCAGCAGCAGCAGCAGCAGCAGCAGCACCGCTGACCTGCTCCTGCAGCACGGCGTCATAGGGGAAGAGATCTAACAGGAAGGGGTCCAGCTGCTTGTGGTGCTTCAGCGCCCGCACTTGCACCCGCCGTTTGTCCGCCTGATTGCCTCAGCTGCAAAGGGACCAAACGTGTTGGCACCCGTGGCTCCACCTCCTGCTGCTGCTGCTGCCGCTGCTACTGGAGGTGGCTCTGGCGCTGAAATGCCTGCTGCTGCTGCTGCTGCTGCTGCTGCTACTGCTTTGTCAGCAGCTGCTGGTGGTGGGGGTGATGCTTCTGCTGCTGCTTTGTCACCAGCTGCTGCGGCTGCTGCTTCTGCTGCTGACGTGCCACCTGCTGCTGGTGACTGGTTGGGCTGTGCTGCATCATTGCTGGCGACAGCTGCTGCTGCTGTTGCTGCTGCTGCTGCTGCCAAATCGCGCAGGTAGAGGCGTGGATCCCAACCATCCTCATGCACTGAGACACACAGCTGCACAGGTGCATAGGTGCCCAGTGGCTGGTACTGCAGGGGGTGGCGGTACAGCTGGACCACCTGGCTGAACCTCTGGCGGCAGCAGGTGAACACGCTGACAGGTGCTGCTGCTGCTGGTGCTGCTGCTGCTGGTGCTGCTGCTGCTGCTGCTGCTGCTGGTGCTGGTGGTGCTGGAGTTGCTGCTGCTGCTGCTGCTGGTGGTGGTGCTGGTGGCGGTTGTGGTGCTGGTGGTGGGGTCGCTGCTGGGGTTGCCACTGCTGCTACCACTGCTTCTGGTGGTGATGCTGCCATGGCAGAAGCAAGGGAAGCCATATATGTGCTGCCGCGCTGCTTTCGTCCTGCTTGGCTACACACTGAGATTTGTATCAGTGCTGTTGCTATATGTCCACTGCTAGTATTCGGCGCACCACACCCTGCCTGGCAGCCTCAGGGTCGTGGTAAGCTTCAGTCTGGTCTAGCTATTGTCAGCAGTAGCTGTCACATTGCTGCGCTGAGTACCTGCACACAAAGCAGGCAAAATCGACATGGCTAGATGAAAGTACAGCTAAAATTGCGCAGGAGTACACTGCTGCAAGCAAAGAGCTCGTATGTAAGTGACCCCCCACACACTGCAACTGTAAGTGGAGTCAGCAATGCAGCAGCAAGCTGCCAGACTGCTCCGCGCTGCCGATTACCGTTTTAAACTCACAGTTGCAGTGCGGAAAGCATTCTCACCGTCGGTTGCGCTCGTAGCTACACTGTGGCCAAAGTTCCAGGACGTGATCAAGGTGTGGTTCAATGTGACACAGTGATTGATAGGCAGAGGGGAGGCACACTCAACAGAGATGCGAGGGATCAGTCAGAACGTTTGTAGATACACGTTCTAGTAACGCTGTATGGCACGGACCATGCCAAGCTCAACAACACAGTTTAGTCCTAGTTTGACTGCAATGTTGTGTTAACTTGGTCGCTTCGGGTGATGGTGTATGTGCCTGGCAGCTGTGGTATTCAATGTAGTAGTGACTCAAAGTACTGTATGAACTGTTCACCTCCTCCCACCACAATCATGAATGCATATCTCCACACTGATTACTGAACAGACAATCATTGATTGATCAGACCTGCTGTGCTAGTAACAGGCCAGTTGCCTATGGCTTGAGCCTTGACAAACTGCCATAGATTTGAAAATAGTTGCACCATATTGCAGCGTCAAAAAAATGATGCCCACCCGTAGCAGCATGTGTGAGCACTGGTGCACACTGGATGGTTGCTGGATTTGCAAGGGCAGGACTGCTGAGACAGTGCCCGGAACCGGGGAGGTAGCGCAAGGGCAGGACTGCTGATGAGGAGGCTGCCCAAACAGGTCAGAAAGGTATTTCTTGCGTCAGCTTGCATGCCTATGCGTGATGTGTGTCGACCAGGTAAGGATGTGTGTCGACCAGGTACTGTCCGCAAGGGTCCTCACGCCACCTTGGCCACATGCAGCGAGAGTCCCCAGAGCAGGCTAGTTATGTGGTCACGATACCAGGTCTGACAATGGCTGGAATTCGGGTCTGAATGAACAGCTGTTGCGAGCAGGGTTAGGAAAAATGGCGCGAAAATAGCCGGGAGCGGTTTTCACGACTCGTGAAGCCGACTCGACAAGCAAAACCAATAGCAAAATGTGTGGAGACTACCAGCTTGCAGCTGAGTCATGAATGCACGATCCTATACCTGGTGTGTGTGGCAGTTGCCCTTGGTGGTGTGTGTTTTTTTTGGGGGCTGGTCTTGTTTGCCGGTCTTGCTGCAGGTTTTTCTTGCAGGTGTGTCTTCCCAGTTCATCCCGTGTGGAGAGTACCGCTCAGCGGTGAAAGTATCCACTTGTAACAACCTCCCCCCCCCAAAAAAAAATGTTTCCCTTCATGCGAACAACCTGACCACCACAGCAGTCGTGGCTGAAGACTCAAACTCAAGGGGCTTCCTGCACCAGCCAACCAACCACTACTGTGCATGGTGCCTGTGTGCAACAAGGGTGGCCCTCAGGGTTTTTGTTAGGTTGGTGTGCAGCAGCCACCACCACTATGTTGCAAGGTCAACACATCAACCAGGGCTAAGATGTGGCAGTGCTGATAGAAGCTGGCTTCTGCCCAGCTTCCATGAACAACGAAGAACAACAGTCGTGTACACGTATCAACACACCTGTGGGTGGCTACACAACGCCCCTAAGCAACACACCACGCAAGATACCTGTCCTTACAACACCCAAACCAAGGTTGCTACACCAATACACATGCGTTGTACACACCTGGCATGGCCCAGTACAAGAACCCCGCGGCACGCGGCTGCTCAAACCCTACCCTGTACACTGTCCAGCACAACATGGGTGCAGGGCATGCCCAGTCAGTACTGCTCTCGCAAACATGCACTCATCTTCGAACAGCCTGCTGCAGTGCAGCAGCGCTGCTTCAAACCACACACTGTGGCACACTGCATAATTGCGCAGGAACACAGTGTACACAGTCCTGCACTGTTCAGCACAGCACAGCCGAAGCCAATCCATGCTCTGCAGGACGACAGGATCACAGCGTGCATGAGCTCGATCACATGCACGAGACACAGCTACAACAGCCACTGCCCCCCACACTGGCTGCCTCCTCCCAACCGCTCACCCCCTTGCACCTCCTCTCAACACACAGCCGCTCACCGCCACTGCTCCTGCCACGACTGCTCAGTCCACCACCGCCCCTGCTGCCCTGATGCAGCAACAGACGACAGACAACACCACTGTACACCTAGCAAGCTCCTGCCTTATGCCAGCTTCTTGGTGCTGATGTTCTTGCTGCTGACGATCACTGCTGCACCCACAGCAGCCTGGTCCATGTCGGGTGCACCGCAACCTCATGCCTGCTTCTTGGCACTGCTGCTCCTGCTGCTGACGATCACTGCTGCGTCCACAGCAGTTGCTCCCGGTACGCACAACAGCCTCATGCCTGCTTCTTGGTGCCAACACCCCTCTTGCTGCTGACGATCACTGCTGCATCCACAGCAGCCTGGTCCATGTCTGGTGCACAGCCCAGCTGGCGCAGGCACTCAGTGAAGTGGGACAGGATGGCGAAGAGGTGGGGGTGCTGCACATAGCGGATGCCGCGCTTCCTGCACACACAACGGCAGACACAAGAAGCAACAGCTTTGATCAACACTCTCGACGATGGGAGAAAATCACTGCAAAATACTCCAGTTGCTGACTTTTGAGTGTGGTGCGGGGCACAGTGATATGCCATGCAGCACCTATCTCCTACATTCTAGCCCAACCCTGAGCGCACAGCACCAAGTACCCCCCCCCCACCAGCCATATGGCCCAAGCAACTGCCACTCACTCGCACTCCTCCCGCACGACCTTGGCGATGGCGGGGTAGTGGCCAAAGGAGATGGCGGGAAACAGGTGGTGCTCAATCTGTGAAGCAGCAAGACAAACCCACAAAACGTGTCAGAGCCAGATGCAATCCCAGGTACTGTCTAGCAAAGCCAGCAGCACAGCCGAGCTTACTGTCCTTCCACACAGCACGACACAGCTACACACAACCCTGCAAGACACAACCCACATGGTATGGTGCACAGGATGATACTGCTGCTGCACCACCTCGCCAACCCCTGCTCACCCTCACCACCACATGCACACAAATAGAGGACAACGTGCAACACGCACCCTATCTCCCCCCTCCCACACCACCCCCATACCTGCAGGTTGAGTCCCCCAGTGAAGAAGTTTGCAATGTGTCCCCCCCAGTTTGCACTGGCCAGCACCTGCTGCTCACACCAGTCACGCTGGGACAACTCAGTCAGCAGAACCTACAGTCAAACATCAACCAACAGCAGCAGCAGCAGCAGCAGGATGAGAAGCAGCCAGCACAACCTGCAGCAGCTGTCGTTCATCTGGACACGCCAGAAGCGACTTTTCAGCACCTGCCGGACGTTTTGTGTGGTGTGCTATGAACATTCTCGCACTGCTGCTGCCGGGCTGGTCCCTTTCAGGTATCAGGTATTAGCGACCCAACGCAAGCACACTGAAGGGGTTTGCCAAACGGTCCCCTCACCCCACCACCACCGTACAGGACTTCACAGTTCCATTTGGATCTGAGACTCCCCCCCCCCCCCCCCCGGGACCCTCTGCCCCGTGCTCCAGGGCGCGCAGCCCCCCCCCCATCAAAACGCACACACAAGACTATCACAGCCCCATCAGCATGCAGCTCCTGCTCACCTTCTTTGTGTCTGCTGCCCCCCCTGGCAGTGGCTTGTTCTCAGGCACGTTGTGGGACACGAAGAACATCATCGCCAGCAGGATGCTCAGGGAGGTGCTGTGATGACAGCAATGGTGGGGGGGGGGGGGTGGAATACAGGTGAGACACAGAAGCAGCATTTATCAAGAAAACCATGGCGACATCATCGACAGCAGGATGCTCAGGGAGGCGCTACAATAACAGCAAAGGGGGGGGGGTCAGTCCAGGTTTGTACATGAGTCAGACCATGTTTGTCAGCATTTTTTGACACGCTGTGTTGGCAGAAGCTGGAATGCATTCATAACATGTTGACTGATGGAAAACCATGTTTTGTGGGTTTGACCTGCACTAAACAACAGTGTAGCAATATGCGGAAGGCACTCGACACCATATCCACCCCCTCTCCCATCACCCTGTCTTGCCCCACACCTGTATGCAGCCGCCCCCACCAGAGCCGCCAGTCGTGCAGCAGTGGGCACCACCAGTCAAACAACAGCTGCTCGACACCCTCTGGACCCCCTGCCCCTCCCGTGATTCCCCACTCCATGCCCTTGCCTCGTCCTGTAAGCAGCTGCTCTCAACAATGCCGCCTGTCAGACGAAAACTCTCTGCACCCCCCACCTCCCCCCCTCCCACCCCCCCCCCCCCGCCCCCAAACGCCTGTCCTTGCCCCATACCTGTATGCAGCCGCCCCCACCAGAGCTGCCTTCCAGCCGTGCAGAAGTGTCGGCACCACCAGCAGCAGGCCGTAGTGGGCAGCCTTGCCCAGCAACACACTGGCACGCTCTGCACCACGACACAACATGATACGACAGGAAGGAAATACTGTCCATGAAAGATGCGGGCCAGACGCAAGGCACAGTACAGCACCCCATGAACATGCAGTGGCGTACAACGCTACATGCGGTGGTGCCCCCAGCAGCTCAGCGCCCACCGTCCTGTTGTTGAGAAGTTGTCCAGCTTCCCCCAGCTGGAAGGCCACATGCATTCAAAGCATGGGGCCCAAATCCCCCTCCCCCTCCCCCTCCCCACTTCAAAACAACCTGCCTACCCCACCCCACCCTTAAAAAGAGACCGGCACAGGTTTGAAAGCCCCCCCCCTCCACACGCTATCAGTAGCCCCCTGCCAAAAGACACGCACCTCCCCACGTTGCTCCCAGCAGCTCTGCCCCGATTGTCCTGTTGTTGAACAGAGCAGAGAAGTCTCCCAGCTGGAATGCTAGGTGCATGAAGGGGTAAGCCACCCATATGTAGATGTGCTGCCACCTGTGCCACGGCTTCAGGGGCAGACGAGTGTCGAAGCGCAGCATCGGGTACATACTGTGAAACAAGCGGGGGTGAGGAGAGCGGGGGGGGGGGGGGGAGCAGAAAGGTTAGCAATTGACTGCAACAGAACACGAAGGAGTGCGGCTTACATGAAGCTGAGACGCCCAATGCAACCACTCTGAGCACTTCATGATGTTGCAGCATGCGACGCACGGCACGGCACAGGACAGCACACTGTGCCCCCCCCCCCCCCCCCCCACCCCCCACCCCCACCCCCCACACACACACACACTGCCCCCCCCCCCCCCCCCGGGGACTACTCACCTGCACACGTCCTCATCCAGTGTCTGGTCATTGGTGTGGATGTGGTGAGACACCTGCAACAGCACCAGCAGACCAACACGGTCATTGCAAAGACACGGCTCAACAGCCTGGCCGACTGCAGATTATCAAAGCAGTCACACCCAGTGACAAACGCGTTTTCGACCATTTGATGCCCCTTCCCCTCATCACCCAGCACCACCATGCAGAGCCCCCCCCCCCCCACCCACCCCCCACCCACCCCCCCCCACACACACCCCCCACCCCCACCCCCAGTCACACCTGGTGGTGATAGCGCCACATGAGTGATGAGCTCCACACACACACGTGCCCCCACTTACCACTCTACGCCTGTCTCCTCCCCTCACCCCCCCCCCACCACCATCACCCCTCTACGCCTGTCTCCCCCCCTCACCCCCCCCCCACCACCACCACCACCCCTCTACGCCTGTATCCCACCCTCACCCCCCACCACCACCACCACCACCCCAACCCAACACCAACTCTCTGCACCCCCCCCCCCCCCCCCGCGTTCACCTGGTGGTGATAGCGCCACATGAGTGATGAGCTCCACACACACACGTGCCCCCACTTACCACTCTACGCCTGTCTCCTCCCCTCACCCCCCCCCCCCCACCATCACCCCTCTACGCCTGTCTCCCCCCCTCACCCCCCCCCCCCCACCACCACCACCCCTCTACGCCTGTATCCCACCCTCACCCCCCACCACCACCACCACCACCCCAACCCAACACCAACTCTCTGCACCCCCCCCCCCCCCCCCCCGCGTTCACCTGGTGGTGATAGCGCCACATGAGTGATGAGCTCCACACACACACGTGCCCCCACTTACCACTCTACGCCTGTCTCCTCCCGTCACCCCCCCCCCACCACCACCCCTCTACGCCTGTCTCCCCCCCTCACCCCCCCCCACCACCACCACCCCTCTACGCCTGTATCCCACCCTCACCCCCACCACCACCACCACCACCCCAACCCAACACCAACTCTCTGCACCCCCCCCCCCCCCCCGCGTTCACCTGGTGGTGGTAGCGCCACATGAGTGATGAGCTCCACACACACGTGCCCCCCATTACCACTCTACTCCTGTCTCCCCCCCCCCCCACCCCCACCCCACCCCCCACCCTCCACCACCACCACCCCACCCCACCCCCACACCAATTCTCTCCACCCTCCCCCCCCCCCCAAACACACACACAGTCACACCTGGTGGTGGTAGCGCCACATGAGTGATGAGCCCCCGATCAGGTCGTCAGTCAGACCCAGCAGCACATTGATCAGGGGGTGGGTGGACATGGCCCCGTGGTTGCCTGACAGAACAGGCGAAAGCAGCAGCAGCAGCAGCAGCAGCAGCAACAGCAGCAGCAAGAGTGATGTGAGAGTGAGACACGACCTGCAATATGCACTGTGGTTGCCTTGCATAGCAGAACCTCAGGATGTCAATGAAGTCTCCTTTGCTGTCTTGCTTTGAATCAGGCTACTATCTGGTGTAGGTGGTGCAGACCACTGACGGGGATCGGGGTTTCTCCCCACCTTAGTGTTTCAACCGGTTCAACCCTGGCAGGCAATGCCATTGATGTGTGGCGAATGTGTCTGCGTGTAACATTTTCTTCCCCAGAACACCGACCAAGTATAGCAACACGAATTATCCAATGTATTTTCAGTGAGAGTCAGGAACGAGAGTGGGGCATGACAGGACTGCTCTGTGGTCTCCTAATGCTGTGTTGCAGTGGGAGCATACCGGGGCAAAACCTTCCATGCATGTTTGCTGTAGGTGTGTGGTCGCTGTCTGTGTGTGGCAAATGCATTGATGCGGCAGCAGTGAAACACTACCATCTGATCAAGCTGTCATACTCACCACAGTGCTGAATGGTCACTCCGATCCAGCCGCCAGCAATGCCTGCAACAGCAGCAGCAGCGGCACCAACAACAGCAGCAGCAGCAGCAGCAGCAGCAGCAGCAGCAGCACAAGCAGCAGCAGCACAAGCAGCAGCAGCAGCAGCAGCACCACAAGCAGCAGCGTCAGAAGTGGGGCAACAGCACAAGCAGCAGCACCATTTCACAGCAGGGCTATGCACGCCATACATTCAAATGCCAGGCCATACCCACAACAAGTCCAAACATGGCATCATGCCTGCCTGCCCATACCCTTCTCAATGCTGCTGAAAAGACCTCCCCTCCCAAACTCAGCCATGCGCACCCCCAACATCAAACAACAGTAGATTCCAGCACATTTTTATCCCTGCCAACACCCCCCCCCTGCATACCAGATTCTATCCCCTCCCCTCCTCCACCCTGAGTGCGCCCCCCTCTCACCCAACTAGAGTCGCGGTTGTTCAACTCACCTCCACACTGCTGATTTCCCCCCCCCCCCCCAAAGTCTCCAACTGTGCCCGCCTCTCACCCAGCAGCAGTCCCCCATCACTGCCGGGTACAGACCCCTCCGTCCCCACACTGGGCCATGACCACCCCCTATTTGCATCGTACTCATTCCCACATGTGTTTTCTACCCCCACCCCCCCCCCACCCCCACCAGACCCCCACCAGACCCCCCCCCCTCCAGCCCCCCTCTCACCCAGCAGCAGTCCCCCCATCACTCCCGGGTACTTCATGTAGAGCAGGTAGGTGGCAACAGCAAAGCTCAGCACAGCAAGGGCAGCAACCTGCAGGACAACACACGGCAACAACAGACGGCAAGAGATGCAGCAGGCAACATATGATCAAGACTGTGCATGCAGGTGAAAGCCAGCTCTGCTGTCAGGCACCTGCACATGACAGTCGGTGCTGCCACCACTTATCTGGACGAATGCATACAGCTTCCTGGCTCCATGTGGGAGGGTACTGCGCCTTACCTACCCCTACAAACATGCACACCCCCTGCACCTTGACAGGAACCCCACCCAATCCATACCACCACTATCGCCAACACCTCCACCCACCCTCTCTTGTTGTGCCAGTGGGAACTCAGTCAGGTCAACATTTAGTGCTGTTTCCACAAATGCTGGAAAGCAGTATGAAAAGAAAGGTGTTCGTGCTGCCCTGGCCGGTCTGCTCAGACTAAATCCCACCGGCTGGGACTTATGTAAAAGTTGAACTACAAATGCGGTTCCCTGCTGTGAGTCTTGCTGACCATGCTTTACCAGCCCCAGCGCACACACACCTTGCAGCTTCATATGCCCCCATCTTCTCCCTTCAGTAACAGTTACAGTTACAGTAATAGTCTCAGCAAAACCAGGAAAACCACCCACCTCGCTGCCCCTCCTGTGCCAGCCCCTGTTCTCAGCCCCTGCAAACACCTCCTTGCGCACTCGGCTGCGGATGTCAGAGTAAAGGGGACTGTCCGACGGGTCTGCAGGGGCAAGGCATACAGGACACAGGTGAAGCTTCATATAGAGGCAGGTTTCAGAGTGTGTCTGCACACAGGCCGAACCAG
Source organism: Desmodesmus armatus (assembly GCA_007449985.2). Lineage (NCBI taxonomy): Eukaryota > Viridiplantae > Chlorophyta > Chlorophyceae > Sphaeropleales > Scenedesmaceae > Desmodesmus > Desmodesmus armatus. Next base: position 148,366 of record VIIQ02000203.1, read on the forward strand.
TGAGCAATTGCTGTATCTGACAAGGTGTGCAAGGGACAGGGAAGCTCCACAGGGAAGCCCTTCAGCAGTGGCAGCTTGCCAAACACTGCTGCTGCTGCCCCCCCCCCCCCCACCCCCCCCCCCCCACCCCCCCCCCTTCCTTCCCCCTCCGTCCTGTAATCCCTCCCCTTCCACTCACCCCCCCTCCTTCGACAAATGCGGACCAACTCACAGGGTGCACGAGGGACAGCCTCCACACGGAATCCCTCCAGCAATGCAGCTTGCCAAACACAGCTGCTGCTGTCTCCCCCCCCCCCCCCCCCCGGGTCCTCAACCCTCAGACCAACCTACAGAGTGCACAAGGGACAGACTCCACAGGAACATCAACCAGCAGCGGCACACGCCCACAACCACTTCCACCCCCCCTCCTCCTACCACTGCAACCCCACTCACAGGGTGCACGAGTGACGAACTCCACAGGGAATCCCTCCAGCAGCGGCAGCTTGCCAAACACAGCTGCCGCCGTCTCCACGCGCAGGTGGTACGACTAAAAAAGGGCTGTGGCGTCCCTGTGGATGGCCAGGTTGATGAGCCACTCACCCCCCTCCCCTTCCGCTCTATTACCCCCCCCCCTTTCCCGTCCCAGGCCATCCCCCCTCACGCCCCCAACCCCCCCCCCCCCACACACACACACACACACACTTGCAAATGTACTTACATGGTGCACGAGGGACAGACTCCACAGGGAAGCCCTCCAGCAATGGAAGCTTGCCAAACACTGCCGCTGCCGTCTCCACGCGCAGGTGGTACGACTCAAACAGTGCTGTGGCGTCCCGGTGAATGGCCAGGTTGATCAGCCACTCACCCCCAGGGTGGTTGGGGATGAAGGGGGACAGGTCGTACGCCTTGCCACGGTACACAGTCCACTGCAGGGGAGGGGGGGGGGGTAGCAGGCAGGCAGACATGCAGATGGTGCAGCTTGAAGTACATGTACCTTGAGATTAATGTGCTTGGTGGGTCGTATGCCTTGCCGCAGTACACAGTCCACTGCAGGGGGTACATGATAGGGTGCATTGTGGCAAGTAGGCAGGCAGACGGTGCACTTTGACGTGTGTGTCAGGTGCGGTGCAAGATAGTTCTTGTTTCAGCAATCAAATAGCAGTCTTGCATGCGGGATAGCTTGTACGCCTTGCTTCGGTACACAGTCCACTGCAGGGGGTTGTGGTGGCAGGCATTCAGGCAGATGGTGCGTCGAGACAATGTGTGTGAAGTGTTGTGTGGCCATGAGCCTTGCCGTGGTGTACTGTCCACTGCAGGGGAAACAAACGGCAGGAGGACCGCAACTGCACCTCTGAAAACAAACAGCGACGAATGCATGACAGGCCTTCAAAGGCATGGGAGGGGGGTAGCACAGTGCATTCAGATGTGGCCGTTGCCTGCAGGTAACCAAACACATGATCACAGGGTATGGTGGGGGGGGGGGAGTGCAAGTGGGCAACATGAACCATACAGCAAAGGGACAGGGGAGGGGGGGGAGGGCAGTCAACTGAAGTATGGGAGGGGGGGAAGCAGCAGGCTGGGGCTCACTCAAGCAGACGCCTGCCATGCTTGACGCTAGGAGGGTCGTCAAGGTCATTCACGCCAATAACCAGGCAGCTCTCATCGGTGTGAGGCTAGAACTCGGGCTCCCGGCAGCTTCGGCTGTTGTGTCGACAGAGGGAGTACTTGGATACATGAAAGCTCACTAAGACTGTCCTACTGATTAGGCAGGGTTTAGGGTTTAGGCAGGGTTTGTGTGTGTGGCCACCCGGTGGGGGTCCGCCCCCCTTATCCTTGCCGAAAAACAATTCATGCCAATGAACCAGCAGGTCCCCCCAGGTCTGCGCGTCCCCTTGCTGATGTTGGCCTGCCAGCTGCTCTTCTTCTCCTACTTGTATAAGAAGAAGAACAACAAGAGCAGCCGATAGACCAAGCACAACTGTATAGGCGGGGCAGCTGACACCAGAGATACCGGGGGGGGGGGGGGGCTTGTCACCCTGCCATGTGCCAGCTGCCTTGGAGCAGTGCATGCCTATCTATCCCACCTAATCTCTGCTTGTTATTCTCTGCTTGTTACCAGAGGGAGATTGGCGGCAATGGACCAGCAGGTCCCCCAGGTCTGCACGCCCCCTGGTCGATGTTGGCCTGCCAGCTGCTCTTCATCTTCTACTTGTGGACGACAACAAGAAGAAGAATTAGAGCAGCCGATAGACCAAGCACAACTGTATAGGCGGGGCAGCTGACACCAGAGATACGCGCGGGGGGGGGGGGGTCACCCTGCCATGTGCTAACTGCCTTGGAGCAGTGCATGCCTCTCTATCCTACCTACTCTCTGGTTGCTACCGGAGGGTGATTGGCGGCAATGGACCAGCAGGTCCCCCAGGTCTGCACGCCCCCTGGTCGATGTTGGCCTGCCAGCTGCTCTTCTTCCTGCTACTTGTTGTTACTTCACAACAACAAGAAGAAGAAGAACAAGAACAGCCGATAGACCAAGCACAACTGTATACCTCACACCTGACATGAGAAACTGGGGGTACGACAGGCCCTTCCGGGCACCCCTCATGAGCCCCTGGCTCGCTGGCTAGTGCCGAGGTTGAGACTCTGTCCCCAATTACTGTACTGTACTGTACTGTACTGTACTGTACTGTATAGGCAGGGCAGCTGACATAACAAAGGGGGGTCACCCTGCCATGTGCTGGCATGCCTCTACACAGTGCATGCCTCTCTATCCTAGCTCAGCTAGGAAATGATTCCCTTCTTGTTACCCTGCCAGACCAGAAGGCAGGCCTCCATATAAGTTGGCTGCAATGCGCATCCTTTTGCCAAACCAAACTCAACCCTCGTGCGTCAAAAGTGTACCTTCCGACACATATGCTATAGAGCTTGCCCCAGCACTTGCCTGACTGCAGAGTGCAATCACGCAGTGTAGGCTGCCAAACATGCACACAGGCGCCTCTTCCATGTACACAACAGGCGGTCCAGCGTGCATACATACAGTACTAACAGGCATGTATGGTCAGGTGGGGTCACCCGTCCTCGGGTAAGTCACCTTTCCTGACCATACACGTCTTGTAACAAGTGACAGTATGATACAGCTACAGATGGTAAGGGTTTGGATACGCTTACCATCTGTAGCTGTATCATACTATCACTTGTTACAAGAGCAGCGTCAGCATGAAGTCCAGTGTGTCCATCCAACCGTACCTTGTACTGCGCCCACTTTGGGTCCCTCCAGGCCTCCTGGGGAGCAGCAGACACTGCTGCCTTCCCGCCCACCACTGCCACCCTCTCCTGCTGGACCCCAACTGCCATCACTGCTGCTGTCTGTCTTACCAGCTGCTGCTGAACGGCCTGAACACCTGCAAAGTGTGATACAAACACACAGACGGATGCTCAAGGGCCGACTTTGCAGCTGGCTGCAGCTGCAGTGGGAGTGGGGTTGGCACAGCAGCACAGTCCTGGCAACTGCTAGATGCTGTATATCCCTGTGCCCCTGCTGAAGCCCCAGCAGCAGCATCTGCTGATGTGACAGTATGGAGACCCTGCAACGTGCTGATGGCTATTGTGGGCTGGGGAAGACGTGCTAGCAGACATGCAACAGCTGACTGTGCTACCTGCCACTTGATCAGCACTGTCTCGCCACGGTAAGGCCACGTAGCGGCCGTTGCTCTGCGTGTTGTGCTATGCAGACTGCACCGCATCTCACCTTATGTTTGGGTGCGGCCCGGCGTCAGCTCCGTGGCACCAGGACAGCAGATGGAAAGATGCCCTTGGATCGGCAGCTCGTGCGAGCTACCCGGGCAGACATAGAAAGCAGTGGTGAAGGTGTAGCCATAGCGCATGTCCGATTTTTGGGAGGGCCGGGATTTCGATTGTGGTTTTGACAGTACATGTACATGTTTGGTTGCGAGACGCCATCGTTGGTCTGTGCTGCTGGTTACAAAGAAACGAAGAATCAAAGATACGCTGGCGCTTCAGCAGCAGCAGCAGTGGCAGCAGCAGAAAGGTGTGGTCAACAAGAAATCCTCTCTGATTACAGGCACGCCGGCAAGTAACTGCAAGCAATTCTGTTTGTATAGCATCAGTTCAATCGGTCCAGCTGCTGCAAGGAGAGCTTCTGCACGCAACCCTGTATCTGCAACTAGCAGATCACTCCCGGTCTCAGTGGCAGCAGCACCAATGGAGGCAGCGAAGGAGCATGCCTTCCGCATGTACGGTCTTGCAGGACAAACAGCAGTAGTTACCGGTGGCACTAAGGTACAGCAGGGTGTTGCGTAGCGACGCAGCAGTGCAATGGTCAGTCCCCCGCCAGCCTGGCACAGGGGTAGGAGGGGGTCACAGCAATGCAAGAGTTTGGTACCACCAACCAAACCGACACATGGACGGCCCTGATCTGCATCTAGTTGGATGTGATGTGATTGTGTGCGTGCAGGGCATTGGGTTGGCAGTGGTTGAGGAGCTGTGTGCGTTGGGGGCCAAGGTAAGGGAGACTGCTCGCGGCGGGGGTGGTGTGGGAGGGGGGGGGGGGGGGGGCTGCTTGTGCCGCCATGGAGGTGGTGGTTCATAGGGTAGGGCCAGTAAAGGCAAACAGCAAGGAAAGTGTCTCTCTCAGGGGGTGCATTGGTTGACTGTGAGTCTCCAATCCAGATACGGTGCTTGGGACGTCTGATGGGGTGCAGTATCTGTGGTTGGGCGTGTACAGGAAGGCTAGAGAAGCATCTGCAGGTGGCAAGAGAGTTCGGCTAGACTAAGAGAACACAAGCAGTTGCAGGAAGAAGGGGAGTCCAGAATTTGGACATGGTAGCTGCAAGTAGACCATGGCTCAGCCTGATGGGCGGTGACTGATATCACCCGGCTGGCATCAAACAGTCACTGAGTGAGGACTGTAGCTGCACAATTTGATGTAACCACTAGTGTTAGCTAGGACTTCAGTGGCAGCTGACTGAGTAATCAGTATGGGGATGGGAATGCATCCACCAGCAGCAGTGACTGGAATTAACCTTCTGACCTAAAGCAGTGTGTAGTGCAGATGCGCAAAGATGGGCAGATTCGCACAGGGATGGGAATGCATCCACCAGCAGCAGTGACTGGAATTAACCTTCTGACCGAAAGCAGTGTGTAGTGCAGATGCGCAAAGATGGGCAGATTCGCACAGGGATGGGAATGCATCCACCAGCAGTAGTGATTGGAATTAACCTTCTGACCGAAAGCAGTGTGTAGTGCAGATGCGCAAAAGATGGGCAGATTCGCACGGGGATGGGAATGCATCCAACAGCAGGGAGCCGCAGCCGCCGACACCACAGCAGCAGCAGCAACAGCAGCAGCAGCAGCGGCAGCAGTAAAAGCAAAGCAGCAGAGCTGGCAGCGGGCTGGGCGGGCGAGGATGTCACACTATCGGAGGGCTATTGGAGGGAAGCAGTCAAAGGATCTTGTACCACCAGTCAACGGGTGATGCACTGCGAAGGGTACCGGTAAGAAGGGTGCTGGTGGGGTCTCCAGAGGGCGGCCAAGGCCCAGGCTTGTGTCATGCTTGCCTCGCTGCTTCTGAACCTCTCTGTGCTGCCGCTGCCGCTGCTGCTGCTGCTGCTGCTCTTCACTCCACAGGTGCTGCTGTGCTCCCGTGACCATGCCAATGTTGAGTCCACAGTGCAGCAGCTGGCAGGCAAGGGCTATCAGGTGTCAGGGCTAGCGGTGGATGTGGCTGATGCAGCACAGCGGCAGCAGCTGGTGCAGCGGGTATCAGACAATTTTGGCGGCAAGCTCAACATACTAGGTGGGTGCAGGGGTCTGGGTGTTTGTGGGGCAAAGTAGCAGGCTATTGATGCAGCAGCAGCAGCAGCAGCAGCAGCGGGTGTCAGAGGCGATTGGGGGCAAGCTCGATATACTAGGTGGGTGAAAATGGGGTGGGCGGGGCTGTAAAGCTGAGTAGCAGGAGTTTGATGCAGCATAGCGGCAGCAGCTGGTGCAGCGGGTGTCTGACGCATTTGGGGGCAAACTCAATATACTAGGTGGGTGCAGAGGTTGGGGGCTGTCGGGCTGAGTAGCGGGAAGCCTTGAGAGTTTTGATTTAAAAGCAGCAGCAGCAGCAGCAGCAGCAGCAGCAGCTGGTGCAGCGGGTGTCGGATGAATTTGAAGGCAAGCTCAACATACTAGGTGGGTGTAGAAAGGCGAGGGAGGCTGTTGGGCTGAGTATCAGGAAGTTGATGCAGCCAATCGGCAGCAGCAAGTGCAGCGTATACCAGAGGCGCTGGGGGCAAGCCCACCAAGTTGAGTGGGCACAGGGGTGGTGAAGGGTTCTCTATGCTGTAGGCGCGAGTGATTGGCCTGACCGTGATTTGAGGGTGCTGTGCCGGCAGTCGCTGTAGCACACCGAGGAGGTGTGTGGGTTCAACTCCCATGCTTTTTGGTCCGGGCACTGGGCACCTGGTATAGGGGCGTATCTCATTGGTGAGGCCTTGCCTCGGGCCCCTGGCAGTGGGGTTTGCCTGATTGCGCTGTGTGTGGCCAGCCGGTGGGAGTCCGGCCCCCCTGGTAAAAAAGTGAGTTGAGGGTGCTGGTGCAGTGGCATGGACTGTGGGTGGAGTGACAGGGACTGTAGGGACATAGGTGTGCAAGGTGGATCAAGGGGGCGGCAAGACCGGACTACTAGTAGTGCATGTGTCGTGTGATACTGCAGTGAGCAATGCTGGACCAGACCAGTGAGGGGCTAGCAATGCAGCTGTAGAGCTGATCTGACGAATTGGGCGGCAAGCTCAACATACTAGGTGGGTGCAGAGGTGTGGATGTTTGTGGGGCAAAGTAGCAGGCAGCTCATGCAGTAGCAGTAGCAGTAGCAGCAGCAGTAGCAGCAGCAGCAGCAGCAGCTTGTGCAGCGAGTGTGAGATGTGTTTGGGGCCAAGCTCAACAAATAGGTGGTATAGCTGATCTTGTTCTTTTGTCCGCGGGGAGGGGGGGGGATAGGGTTGAGATGCCCGGGGTGTGTTGAATGTGGCGGTTGCCACAAAGGGGTGTGTGCTGAAGATATGTTCTTGTGAATTCCAGGTCGACATGTTTGCAGCGGACTTTGTGGGCGGGAGTTTCTGCATATTTTCAGGCTGGTTGTCACTGCATCGCGGATGCAGCGGCAAAGGCAATGTGGCAACAAATATGTGACTGAATGACAACCCACTGCTGCTACTGTTGCTGCTGCTGCCTCGTCTCCCACCTTCCTTTTTGCTGTGGCTGTGCAGTCAACACGTGCGCATCCACAAGCCCTGTGTTGACTTCAGTGCGGCCAATCACACTTTCTAAAGTCAATGTTGAAGCTCACACTTCAGAGTCTGTGCTGATCCCCCACTGTGAGGTGTGCACGCAACAAACTGAGCACGCCGTGCCGTACCTGGCCATGGCTCCTGACCTCCTACTGCCCCCGCCGCCGCTGCTGCATCGTCTTCCCCTCTGCCTGTTGCTGTTTCCTGTGCAGTCAACAATGTGGGCACCAACATCCGCAAGCCCTCTGTTGAGTTCAGTGAAGGTGACTTCAGCACCATACTCAGCACAAATCTGGAGAGTGCCTTTGCCCTGTCACAGCTGTTCCACCCACTGCTCAAGGCAGCTGGCAGTTCAGTGCTGCTGTTCAACTCCTCAGTAGCCGGTGAGTCATGATTTACAAAGTCAGGGTTTGTGCTTCTGGATGGCGTGTGGGGGGTAGATGAAGTGCTTGTCGCTATGTCTTCATGCCGGATGTTTGAATTGCAAAGCGCTGTACTTTTGAATGCAGCTAGCTTGGGTTGCGACCAGCAGCTGTTCCACCCACTGCTCAAAGCAGCCGGCAGTTCAGTGCTGCTGTTCAACTCCTCAGTGGCTGGTGAGCATTGGGTTATGGGTCAGCGTTTACCTACAAAATCAGTGTTTGTGCATTTGGGTGGGGTTTGGGGTGTCAGGATATGCCTGTGCCTATGAATGGCCTAGGCTATAAATGGCGCAGTTGGTAAGTATGTGTGCGTATTGAACCTGGAAAAGTGCGCAGCACTGTACCTGCGGCATGCGGTCAGCTCGGATTGCCCAAGGCAGCTGTTCCATCCGCTGCTCAAGGCGGCTGGCAGTCAAGTGCTGCTGTTGAACTCCTCAGTGGCCGATGAGTCAGCAGGCTCTGGTGCCAATGGTTCAAGGCTGTTGGCTCAGGGGCAAGTCAGAGCCAGGTGTGGAATCATTATGCCCGTGCTTGGGGATCGTTGGGAGGATGGAGAGGGGGGCGGTAAAGCCTAATACTGCTTGTTGCCTTGCGGGTGCAGGCCTTGCCGAGGTCAGTCCTGTTTGCAACCTTGCAACAATTATACACAAGGACCCTTTGCCTCCGCGCTGCCCCCCCCCCCCCTGCCCCCCCCCCCCCCAACCCACAGGTGGCCTCACTGCGCTGTGCAGCGGCAGCCTGTGCGCCATACGCACATCATGCAAGTAAAATTGCGCCAATGTGTAGTGTTGCCGTGCAAGTGCAGTCTGACAAAAGTGTCCCCAGCAAGCACACAACGACACTATGCTGCTCCCCCCCCCCTCTTCCCCAAACCAGGTGGCTCCACTGCATTATTCAGTGGCAGCCTGTACGCCATATGCACATCATGCAAGTGCAGACGCCTGGGTGTGTTGTTGTTGTCGTCTGGGTGCAGTCGTGCACGTCCACCCCAGCAACTTGCTTGTGCCGCACACAATGACACTATGCTGCTGTCCCCCCCCCCCACCCCCCCCCCACCCCCCCCCCACCCCCACCCACCCACCCACAAACAGGTGGCCCCACTGCGCTGTTCAGTGGCAGCCTGTATGCGATGACAAAGGCTGCACTCAACCAGCTCACCAAGAACTTGGCGGTGGAGTGGGCGGCAGACGGCATTCGCGTCAACTCGGTGGCACCATGGTAAGCATTCTGTACATTACTAATCTGCCACGGCCCTGTGGCAGCAACAGCACCTTGAAGCGCATACAAATTGCAGGTTGACTTTTGACAGCGCATCAAGTGCTCTCTTGAGGTGATTGTCTGTACGCTACTACATGTGACGTGGCCAGGGGTGGGCCAGCACATGGTTTAGGGTTTAGGGTTTAGGTGCTCACACACATGTGGGCCACAATCCACAGATGTATTGCATTTGAGACAGGGGAGGTGTAACTGCTCAGGGGTCCCCAGTGGGTTGGGGTGTGTGGGTGTGTAGACACAGGGAGTGCATCCAGCCATGCATCAACCATCCAAGGAAGTGACATTCTGAAGTTGCGCACTACGGAAGTGCGTGGGAGCGCACATAAATTACACATTCAGTCACAAGTAATCAAAGGAAATGTGTGTGTGTGTGGGGGGGGGGGGGGCTAGTAGGCTTGGCTTGGTGTGCAGTGCTAGTGGCAGCGGCAAAGATCGCACGAGGGTCTTTCTAGTGGCTGCATGGTAGCAGTCCACGCATTGCGTACAGTCACCGAGGCTTGCCTTGAGAAATGGCGGGGGTGGCTTCTCGGGGGGGGGGGGGGGGTCAAAATCATCAAGACTCAGGCTCGGCATCATGCATTGGTTTTCTGGCCAGCCTAAGGTCTGTGATCAACCCCGTCTTCAAACCTGCACCGCTAACACTACTGGCGCCAATGCTGCTGTGACTCGGCCAGCCAGTATCTTTTGACAGTGCTGTCTCTCCTGCTGTCACTGCCACACATCTCCACACCCCTCTCAGGTGCACCGTGTTCTGGTTGAGCCACCCCACTAGCAATGCAGGTCCTGCAAGGCCAGGACTTTGAGTCCCAGGTTGTGGGTGCAACCCACGTGCCATAGGGGCCGGGCCCATATACGCCAGCCTGGCGAGGTTGCCTCAGTGATGGCCTGTACAGGGCCAGCCGAGGCCCTTGACTAGCGCCCCCCCCCCCCCCCCACCACCACCACCACCACCCACCCACCCACCCACTCACCCACCCCACCACTAACACCACCAATGCTACTGTTTCACAGCCTATGGCAGTACCTTTCTAACTCTGGTGCCCTCCCTGTTGCCTCTCCTGTTGCCATTTGCATGCTCTGTCCGTAGGTACACAGCCACGCCGCTAGCGATGCAGGTCCTGCAAGACAAGGACTTTGAGTCCCAAGTTGTGGGTGCCACCCCCATGGGCCGTATAGGCCAGCCTGGGGAGGTGGCTTCAGTGATGGCTTTCCTAGCCAGCCCTGCAGCCGGCTATGTGACAGGCCAGGTGGTTGCAGTGGATGGGGGCTACAGCGTGAAGGGATTCTGGCCTGTGAAACATGCCCCAGCAGGGGGCAGGTTTTGACTGTCAGAGTCTTGAGTCTTTCAGAGGTTCAAGTGTACACATTGTAATGTAACAAGAGGTGGTTCTTCGATGGCTTTTGGAGCATCAGCTGCATCAGCTGAGCGATATGCTGTGGTTTTGGGCAAGTTTGTGAAGCAGGCGGCATAGCTGCAGGTGTAACATTCTGAATCCGCTGGTTGATTGAGAACGGCACCTCAGGTGCAGCTGTCACGCCGTATGACGGCGTGTGCACAGTGTGGCGTGGTCCGCCAGCTGGATACAGGCACACATATGGTTTGTGCCTGTGCTGGTCAAAGCTTGAGGTTTAGGTGTTGAGCACTGACTGCGCCGTGCATTTGAGGCAAGCAAACCCCGAGAGAGGCGAGCTCTCTCGGGTCCTATCGCGTCGGTATGATGTAGTCTGTCGGGCACGCTGGTGCGTGCAGTCTACTGTAAGTCACTCCTGCTCATGCTACATGAAGGCCACCACGCCCAAGTTCACGCACAGGACTGCTAGTAGTAGTGACACTGCAGCTAGTCAGTAACAGTGCAGGCGTTCCTACCCGAGAGAGCTCCCTTGGGATGGTTCGGCGTGGCAGAGCAGTTGTGATGGGGCACTGCCAGTGAGGGCCTGCGGCGGGCGAGGCGCTTCCGCGAGCAGTTCATCGTCACGATGGAGTTATACATTTCCATTGTCGTCATTGGACCGACAGCGAAGGAGAGCTGTTACTGCTGGAGCAGCAGCAGCAGTAGCAGTCACTGCGGGGCCCAGCTGTGAGGGCAGCTGTGGAAGCAGGGGTCAGGCACAGCCAGGAGAGCTGTGAGTACCTTCTCAGGGCTGGATGGAAAGGAGGCGGCTTGGCAATGTTGCTGTATCGTGTCATGGAGTGTTCTGGTCGAAGCAGCAGGAACGCAGTAGGGCTGGCGTGCTGAGGTGCCCTGTGTGCCCAGTGGCTTGTGAGCAGTTGCAGCAGCTGTGAGCACGGGACTGGGGGGGCACTGAGGGGTTGTCTGGTCCACCATGTTGTCCTTGTGCATGGGCGGTGCTTGTGTTCATGGCAGCAGGAGCGCTGCATCAGTGTGGGCACAAGGCACGTTGGCACAGGTGTGGGCTTGTGCATCATGGCTGTGGGTTGGCAGCTGTTGAGGTGTGAGCTGACATGCATGGTTGCATGGGCCAGCAGGACCAGGACAGGGTACCAAGGTTGGGACAGCGTGGGCCAGCAGCGCTGGGCTGGGGGGGCATTGTGATAGCCACCAGCACCCTGACGAGTTTGCAGTGGTTGGGCGCTGCGTGCAGCTGTCGAAAGCAGTTTGGTTGGTGCCAAGTGTGGCATGTGGGTGGCCAGGCATGTCGTCCGTGCAGCAGAGCAGCTGATAGTTGTTGATTGTTGATAGGCTCAGGGCCCCAGGCTGCAGTTCACAATCGGCAACAGACACCTGCAACAGTGGTGCGTGTTTGCCTGGTTTCTCGCTCCACTGAACGCTTGTGTATGCATGGATGGCTTCCCTTTTTGTTGAGCAGGAACACTGTGTGCATGGTGTCAACACTGCACAGTGGTGCAGTGTTGAGGGGGGATGGCGTGCATCCGCCGTGAAAACCCCTCCGCCGCAACCTGACGTGACAGCTGTCACGCCGTATGACGGCGTGTGCACAGTGTGGCGTGGTCCGCCAGCTGGATACAGGCACACATATGGTTTGTGCCTGTGCTGGTCAAAGCTTGAGGTTTAGGTGTTGAGCACTGACTGCGCCGTGCATTTGAGGCAAGCAAACCCGAGAGAGGCGAGCTCTCTCGGGTCCTATCGCGTCGGTATGATGTAGTCTGTCGGGCACGCTGGTGCGTGCAGTCTACTGTAAGTCACTCCTGCTCATGCTACATGAAGGCCACCACGCCCAAGTTCACGCACAGGACTGCTAGTAGTAGTGACACTGCAGCTAGTCAGTAACAGTGCAGGCGTTCCTAATGGCGTGCATCCGCCGTGAAAACCCCTCCGCCGCAACCTGACGTGACACAGCTGTGCTGGGGGGGGGGGGGGGGTAGTGGTTTCTGGGCAATGTTGGCACACTGGCGTTGAGGTACTACCTAGCAGGAAGGAACTGAGTTGCCAAGGCATTGAGTGCCTTCCTAGGGCATTGCGGAGCTCTCTATATTCAGGAAAGTATATACTATGTAAAACTATATTTGTGATGTAGTGTGTGGGCATCGAGGTGGGAGGAAGTTGCAATGCCTTTTGCTCAGTCAGTCTCACTAGAGTGTTCAATGATTGAAGTGGTACTTTGACCATGCATGGTTCAACGGGGCAGTGCACAGCCCCATAGGCTGCACTGTGTTCACACCTGAGCTGCCAATTGTCTGTTTGTAATAAGTGGCTGACCCCCCTGTTCCAAACACAGAGCTGCATGCGGTGGTGGTGCTGCTTGCAGGTAATCCTACTAGGCTCGATGGGGCTGCTGGACTCACAGCGTTGGTCTGGACGCCTTCTATTGTACTGTGAGGTTGCTTTGTTAGGCTTTCGTTGCCTGGGGTGTCGGTGGGGGACCCAGTGCTAGTTACATTGTGTTCTGTGTTCCCATCTTTGTGTGTTCCCAGTGTCTCCACAGGAAATCTTGCTACCTCCCCGGTTCCGGGCACTGTCTCACAGAGCTGCATTGCTAGTCACTCCACCCCAAGGCATCGAATGCCAGCAGCTGTGCGTGTGATCGGCCCTGGCGGCACAGGATCATGTCTTTTCATGCCTCTTCATGTCTAACCAGTTGAGAAAAAAAATGTGTGCTGGCTGCTGACTAAAGTACTGTTGGTTTTACCCTCGTAGGCCTGTGTTAGTGCTGTTGTAGTAAGATCGCAGAGGCTGAAGCTGACGTGTCTGTCAACAAAAAGAAGTGGTTGGTGATGCATATGCATATGTTAGTGCTGTGTTTGGCAGCATTGCTTGCATGCCTCCCCTACACGCCACACACAACACCCTGCCCTGACAGATGTTGAGCACAAGGTGGTTCAGTTTTATCTCAAACTGGTTACAGAAACATTGGTCACACAGGGAGCTCAAGGGCCGACAGCCGAGCACACAAAGTGGTCACCCCAAAATAACAAAGTAACAGAAATAACACGTCGTTATCATCAGCTGTCAGCAGCTGCAGCCCTACCCAACCCCCTCAGTGTTACCACCACAGGGCGGTGACCACCTTCCACCACTGCTGCTGCTGCCAGATCTGCAGACAAGCAGCATGCACGCATGGGTTCAAATACCACCTGCACCAGCCGCAGTAGCCCTGCATCCAATCACTGCTGCCGCTGCTGCTGCCTCTTTGGTTGTAGCATTAATCACCGCACCCCGCAGCACCCCCAGATAGCGCCATTGCCACAGTCTTCCATCGCTGCGCTGAACACAGCCTGTGGATACCCACACCGGTGGGTCACACACCGTGGGGAGGAGTGTGTGAATCCTGCTGCCTGACTGCCCTCAGAGACAGCGGCACAGCACACAGCAGGCACACCAGCATATATGCCCGCAACTGTGCAACATTGTTCAACAAGAAACGTTCCCTGACAGCACACC
>VIIQ02000204.1:0-47853 GCA_007449985.2 Desmodesmus armatus
GGGTTGTTGAGAGCTGTGGAACGCTCTGTCAGTGCGTGCATGCCAAGACTAGACTTTCCTATGACTTTGGATGCCATAAAGAGAGTCTGGGCTCGGACTCAGGGAATCCTGTGAACGACGAGGTTACCAATGACCGAACAAGATAACAGATACAACTGGAAATGATGTAGGAAAGATAACCAGAAGGAATTGGAAGTGTCGAGCATGAGCGCAGGGCTCGTGCTTGATGCCGAAAGGTCGACTGGCCTTCGACCGACCAACCGGATTACGGTTGTGACAGGCCGTTGACAACCAAAAGATAAAGTATCGAGCTTACTCATAACATCACGCCCCCCCTTTTCAACGCCAATGTCCTCATTGGCGCCTGCGAGGGCTACGGCGCGTGCTGCGAGTAGCAACAGGCAATGCAGCATGGTGGGTGGCTTCATAATCCTCAACAACATCATCATCAATCTGCTTCATATTTATCCACATGTCATCCTCAGGGCCATAGCCACGCCACCGCACAAGGTACTCAATGCTCACACCACGACCACGCTTGCACTGCCGCTTATCCAAAAGCTTCTCAACATAGAAGCGGTCCTCTTCAACATCAACAGGAGGAGGACGAGACATGACAGCAGGGTGTGGCAACTCTGGTTGTGTGTGCCAGGGTTGCAAAAGACTGACATGGAACACAGGGTGTACCTTGAGAGTAGGAGGCAGCTTCAGCCTGTATGCGACAGGGCTGATGACCTGTTGTACTGGGAAGGGTCCCAGATACTTAGCAGCAAGCTTCTTGCTCATGGTGCTGGGCAAGGCAAGGTTGGCTGCCGACAAGCGCACAAGGTCACCTACAGAAAAAGTAACGTCACGACGATGCGCATTTTGCTGTGCCATCATACGCTGCTGGGCGGCATGCAAGTTGGTCTTGGCATGCTGTAAGACAGAATGCATGTCATCAGCAGTCACTTGGGCTGCTGGCACCAAGACAGGGCCTAATGCAACATCCAACACAGACAAAGGGCTCTGGCCAAAACACAAGAAAAATGGAGAGTAACCTGTGGCTGGGTTGACAGAGTCATTGATGGCGTACTCAGCCAAGTCCAGCCAATCATCCCAATCATCCTGCCGGGGAGAAACAAAATGCCGCAAGTACTCCTCCAAAGTGCGATTAGCACGCTCAGACTGGCCGTCAGTCTGGGGATGAAAAGCAGTAGAAAACTTCAAGTCAGTGCCCAATGCAGAAAACAATGCACGCCAGAACTTGCTCAAGAAGCGCCTGTCGCGATCGGAAACAATGCTTCTTGGCAATCCAAAGGTCCTAAACCACTCTTTGCGCACAAGCGATGCAATGGGGTCAGCACCTGCACCCTTGGTTGTGGGAATGAACCGCACAAACTTAGTGAGACGGTCCACAATGGTAAGCACAGCATCATGACCATGCTTAGTTGGTGGAAGGTCGGTGATAAGGTCCAAGGAAATGCACTCAAACTTATGGGTGGGAATGGGCAAAGGGTGCAACAAGCCAGCTGGTGCTTGTGTGCTGGGCTTGTTCAGCTGACAGGATGGACAAGACACAACATAATTGCGGACTGTCCTAGCCAGGTGTGGCCACCAGAAGCGCTCAGCAACGCGCTGCAGGGTTTTAGCAACACCCAAGTGGCCAGCGCTTGGACAGTCATGACACTCTCGCAACACCTGTAGCTTGAGGGGCTTGCAGGCGGGGATAGCAATGCGATCATGCATGTACCAAATGCCGTGTTGGCACTTCAGGTACTTAGGAGCATGCAAGTAGTAGGGATCCTGCTCATATGCAACACGCAACTTATCCACAAAGGAAGCATCATGTACAGTGGACATGGTTGCAAGGTCAGGCCGACGTGACAAGGGGTCAGCAGGGTTGGCCTTGCCTTCCTTCCACTGAATATCAACACCACCGTAGTAAGACTCAAGCCACTCAGTCCACTTCGCTTGACGACGTGACATGTTTTGAGCCTTCTTGGCTGCAAACCATGTATGATTCAGGTGATCAGAGTTCACAGTGAACTCAGCACCCTCAAGGTAGCAGCGCCACTGCTGCAATGCATGCACAATACCCAACATTTCACGGTCGCCAGTAGGGTACCGCTTCTCAGTATCAGACAGCTTCTTGCTGATGTAAGCAACTGGCTGCAGACCGTGACCATGATCCTGCAGTAAAACAGCACCCAAAGCAAAACCTGATGCATCAGTGAACACCTGATAAGGGCGGCTGGGGTCTGGCATCGCGAGAGCAGGGGCTGTGGAGACGGCTTGCTTCAAGGCCTCAAAAGCCTGCTGCTCCACCGCTGGGCGCCAACGCCAGGGGGAGTGCTCTCGAGTGAGCTCTGTCAAAGGCAGAGCCATGCTGCTGTAATGCCGAATGAACTTCCGATAGTAGGAGGTGAGCCCCAAAAACTGCCGCACTTGATGCATATTACTGGGAGCAGGCCAATCCTGAACGGCAGAGATCTTGGCCGGATCAGGACGGATGCCATCTGGGGACACCACATGGCCCAAGAACTCCACAGTATTCAGACCAAAAGCACACTTTGTGAGGCCAGCATGTAGCTGATTTTCCTCCAATGCTTGCAACACCAAATCCAGATGCTGGGCATGCTCAGCCTCAGTAGCAGAGTAAACCAAGATGTCATCTAGATACACAATGACAAAACGGTCCAGATACGCATGCAATACATGATGCATGAGACCTTGGAAAGTGGCAGGTGCATTGGTGAGACCAAAAGGCAACACCTTCCACTCATAATGACCGTAACGGGTCCTGAATGCAGTTTTGGGAATGTCTTGTTCCTCAATTCTGACTTGGTGGTACGCACTGTCCAAGTCAAGCTTGGAAAACACAGTGGCATTATGCAACCTGTCAAGCAACTCATCAATACGAGGCAAAGGGTACCGATTCTTAACAGTGAGCTTGTTGAGTGCCCTGTAGTCAACACACATGCGCAGCTTCCCATTCTTCTTGCGCACAAAAAGGATGGGTGCACCATAAGGTGACTTGCTGGGCTGAATGAAATCCTTCTCAATCAGCTCAGTTAGCTGACGCTTGCACTCCTCCAGCTCAAAAGGGCTCAGCTGGTAGATGGGACCAAACGGAGGCTTGGCCCCTGGCTGCAGTAAAATGTCATGCTCAACCCCACGCAGGGGTGGCAGACCTGTGACCTTGCTGAACACACCCTTGTGCTTCAACAGCACATGGCGCACTTGAGTGGCCGAACTGCCGTGGCAGGCAGGCAGAGGCATGTCAGCAACAGCTGAGGCAAAGGGGTCAGGTTCAGGAGCATCAGGACCTGACTGCACCTCAGTAAGAACCGCCAAAAATGCAGATGCACCACGCTCAACAGACTTGACTGCTGCCATAGCCGAGATCAAGCTAACATCCTCGGGGTCAGCAACAACAGTTGGCAGGGTATGCTGAACACCCTTAGATGTGAGAACAACAAGATTACTTTGCCAATCAATGCAAGGATTGTGAAAAGTCAACCAAGGCTTCCCAAGAACAATGTCATCAACTGCCAGGTCAGTGACAGTAAAGGGCTGGGAATCCTTGAAAGAGCCAATCCTAAAAGGTAATGCAGCAATTTGCTGGGATGCATCCTGCAACATGCCATTGGCAAGCTTGACAGACTTGCCTGGAACAGATGTAGCAGGAAGTGACAACTCCGTAGCCCACCTGGTGTCAACGTAGTTGTCAGTAGCACCAGAATCCAGCAATGCAACCAAATGCTGTCCACGAACAGAAACACGGAGCCGGATAACAGTGCTGGCGATGGGGTCCAACCCAGGCGAGGGCTGTGCTGGTGAGGGCGCAACCTGAGACGCAGTGGGCCTCCCAATGCGCTCGTAGTAGAGACCCTGGGTGGAGGTGGCTGTGATGGGAACCTGAAGGGGCTGAAAGGCAGGGCCATAGCCGCGCCCAGCGGAAGCTGACCTGAGGCGGAGAGGGGAATCCCGCAGCACCACCACAGGCCACCTGAGTGGGCCCATGTCCTGCCAACTGCCGTCAGGCTGGGGCGCCTGAAACAAGCCGGGAGTACCAGCAGGGTACTCATGGATGATCTGAAAGCTGTGGGTGAGGGGCCACCATGGCTTCTTGGTGAGTTTCGGCACCAGGAAGACGGACTCCATCAGTGGGAAAGTATCGTCGAGTCTGCTGTTGTGCTGCTGGCGCTGTGTGAGGTAATGCTTGAGGAGGCTGCCTGCTGAGCGGAAAGGGGCACAGATCCAATAGTTGTCTCCCGCGACTTCGGGATGCCGCTGAAAGTCACCAAAGGACATGGCGTCAGGGCTGTAAGCCCATTCGCCAGCGCACGACTGCCGGAGGCGAGACTGGCTGGCCTGCCAAGTCGGGTCACCTGGGCTTGCCTGGCACAGTGCTGTCTGAAAGCCCCCAAACTGCGCTGCATATTTTGCTGCTTCCTCAGGGCAAAGCTGCCAGTCCTGTCTGTCCCTGTTACGCACACGACCAGCGCTGGGTTTGCCTGGGACAGGGGTGGTAGCTCTTAGGGCAGTAGCTGGCCTAGCGCACTGCCCCGCACGCCAGCTGAACTGAACACCGGGGAGGGGGGAACCTGAGCTGCTAGAAGACCGAAGACTGGAACCTAGTAGGCTTCCCATACTGCTACGGCAGGGCAAAGCCGACTTGCCTTGCAGTACAGCCCACTCCTAGCACAGCAGTAGCGAACTACTGCTTGGCCGCCTTGCCGTCAGGGTGCTGTGTGCGCATTGAGCGAGCACGCTGACGACAGTCGGCGGTCCAGTGCCCTTGGCGGTGATGCCAGCTGCAGTAGGGCACTTTGCCGCTGGTAGGGGGTTGCTGAGGGTTGCGCTGTGGGGCACGCTGCAGCGACCCAAGCTCCATGGGGGCGGGGTGGCTGCTGCTGCCACTGGGCCTGCTGCCAAATGCTGGGTTGCGGTAACCGCCACCGCCACCGCTGCTGCTGCCGCCAAAGCTGCCGAAGGGGTTGAGCGCTGCCAGCCCACCGCTAAACAGCATGGTGTCGGCTGCCATAGCCAGGCTGACGGCTGCGTCCAAGGACTGCGGCTGGTGGAGGGCCACCTGCACTCTCACTGCGGGCTTGAGGCCGCGCACAAAGAAGTGAATGCGGGTGCCCTCATCCATCGCCGGCAGCTGCAGCATGAGGGCGGTGTACTGCGAAGCATACTCTGCAACACTGCGGGTTTGCAGGAGCCTATCCAACCGGGAGCGTGCAAGCTCATGGGTGTCGTAGGGTGCAAAGCGCTGCATAAAGGCTTGCTTCATCTGCTGCCAACTGGTGAAGGGTGCTGCTCTACCTGCTGACACCTCCTGCTGGTGAATGACATACCAATCAAGGGCAGCATCCCTCAAGAAGGTTGCTGCAAGCTGGCAAGCTGCAGGGCTGTTGAGATTCACACCCTTCTGCGCAACGTACACCTCGAACGCCTCGGAGAAGTGCTCCGGTGTGGGTTTCTTACCGTCCGTCTCAGGAGGCTTAGGTGTACGCACCGATGCCATCACGTGCTGCTGTTGCAGTTGCTGTTCCAGCTGCACACGCGACTGCCGCTCCAGCGCAAGCTGTTGCATCAGCTGTTGAAGATGCTCCGACTGCTGCGACAGCTGCGCCTGGAACTGTTCGAACTCCATACGATGATTGTAAGGCGAGTGGGAAGCTGATGGGCTAAATTGGGCAACGAAGACCGAGGTCTCCGCTACCACTTGTTGAGAGCTGTGGAACGCTCTGTCAGTGCGTGCATGCCAAGACTAGACTTTCCTATGACTTTGGATGCCATAAAGAGAGTCTGGGCTCGGACTCAGGGAATCCTGTGAACGACGAGGTTACCAATGACCGAACAAGATAACAGATACAACTGGAAATGATGTAGGAAAGATAACCAGAAGGAATTGGAAGTGTCGAGCATGAGCGCAGGGCTCGTGCTTGATGCCGAAAGGTCGACTGGCCTTCGACCGACCAACCGGATTACGGTTGTGACAGGCCGTTGACAACCAAAAGATAAAGTATCGAGCTTACTCATAACACGGGTTGGTACAGACAATGTGGGAAGTACCAGCGACCAGGCAGCAGGCGGATTGTATTGGGTGTGGAGTGAACGAACTACAGACGATAGTTTCGCCTTCTTCAAGGCTCATCAGGTCTAAGCACGACAAACCACACGCAGCATGGCAAGTATAGGACTGGCATGAAAGAGATAACAGGTGCAGTGACTGTCAGTGTGGGAGTGGTGGTTCAACACCTGCTGATATGCTGTAAAGCATGCAAACCACATTTTCAGACAATCAGCACACTGTTCAGGGCCGTGCCTGATCAGGCGCGCTCCAATAGAGCGATTCTTGGTGTAGAAACAATCAGCTTGGCGTCAGTGCCACCAAAGATGGAAGCAACATCTGCCTCATGCTTGTGAGCTTCATATACACGATTCAGCACTGCGCAAATTGTGCAGTCATTTCAAACTGCCCATTGGGCAGGAACCAGCACAGGGGCCATCCCAGCCTTGGGCTTGGGGCCGGTGGTGGAGTGCAAACAGGCGAACACGGCATGCACTGCTGCCACTGCTGCTGCACACCAGCACCTGCCTGCTGACTCAGCGGATGTTACGACCCATAGGCCTCACAGCAGGCCTCTCGTGCATCCGCGGCTACACCTTTGTTACACTGGTAGCGGATTGACAGTACTGCAGTCGGCAATAAGCGCCGACTTTGCATGAAAGGTCCTCGCTTCGATTCCTGGGAGTGGTGCCCCCAGCAAACCTAACAAAGCCTAGTCCCTCCGAAGTGACCCGATTAAGTGGGAGTTGTGCCCCACAAGGCAACTGATGTTGGGCCCAGAGAGGCAGTGACCGTCAGGAGCCGTCGAATTAGTGGGGGGGAGTGTTACGACCCATAGGCCTCACAGCAGGCCTCTCGTGCATCCGCGGCTACACCTTTGTTAACAGCGGACTGCTGCTGATCCAGCCAAAGCTGCTGCTGCTGCTGCTGTAAACGCGACCAAACACGGCACAGTGAAGATAACCAACACTGTACGTGATGCTGCACGCCAGCTGCTGCTCCAGCTCCAGCTCTCCCAGCT
Organism: Desmodesmus armatus; assembly: GCA_007449985.2. Lineage (NCBI taxonomy): Eukaryota > Viridiplantae > Chlorophyta > Chlorophyceae > Sphaeropleales > Scenedesmaceae > Desmodesmus > Desmodesmus armatus. The sequence continues at coordinate 7,086 of VIIQ02000204.1, forward strand.
ACTGCTGTCAACTGCTACTGCCCCACCGTGCCGACAGCCCACTGTGCTGGCCCAACGCCGGTCCGAAACAGCCACAACACAAACACAGAACCCAACAAAAACAAGGGACCACACAACAACCCCAGCGAGAGGCCAACGTGAAAGGCCCACGTCAGCACATCGCGATGGCTGAGCTCAGCCCGTGCTGCACAGGCTGCCTCCTGATCCGCGGCACAGACACAAGAGGAATAACTACTGACTATAATAGGGCGAAACACACCAGCGAGGCTGGGCTGGGACAGCCCCTGGCGCATGTTGCAGCGCAGTGCTGATGCAAGGCAGTTTTACGGCATGCCCAGGCGTCTTCCTTTTTTTTGCCGCCCAAATGCTAAAACCTGACAAAATGTCGGTTTCATATACGTCCAAAATTCGCCTTCTGTCAGCTGGGTCGTGTGAGCTTGGGTGTTGCGCTTGATGGTGGAGCAAGAAGAGCAGGACGCTGCCGATCCGCCAAGGCTCACAAACGCATGTTCGACACCCAGCGAGCCTGATAAACCTTTTAACCAGGCTCAGCACATTCACTCCCCCGTGGAACCCTCTCCACTGGTACTGTATGTGCCAGAAATCTATTGTCTCACTGAGCATGCGGGCATCCCTGAATGCAAGTGTGCAGGCAGCAACAGCACCCACAGTGTGACCAGCTGGGGCTTGTCCCTGAGCAGCTGCTGTGCTGTTACACCCAGAAAGACCTCACTGCTGCCAGGCACCTGCCCTGCCAACTTGCCTTGTACAGGACCTCCTGTAACCTGAGCGTGGATGTGGGCAAGCCAGAGTCCGCTGGAGTTGCTGTGCTGTCTGCTGGATCAGTACTGCTCAAACCACCACGTCCAGTAGCTGGCTGTACGCTGTGAGTCTCTGTGAATGCGAGGCGCAGGGGTGAACTTTGGCTATCAGAAGGCACCTCGCTGCACAGCAACAAGGCAGCTGCAGGGCACGGCCCTTGTAACAAGCACCCACCACACCCGCTCACGGCACACCCCACAGCAGCCCCGCAAAACACCTCCTAAGCTTTGATACACTTCGGAAGATCCATTTACACCGGCTCCCAGGCCCTCTCAGCGCCCCAGGCAGCAGCAGCGGGTCGTGCGGAAACCACTCAACTGTTACTTCTTACAGTGGAGCTCTTGCACGCCAAACCTCATTTCGAAAGAATCATGTTTGGTTCCTAAACGTTTGGAGACAGCAGCGGACCCCAGTTGGCACTTGAGCTCCCTACTCCGGGCAGTGCAATCGTGAGTTCGCTTATGCACCTTTCCCATGACTAGACAGCCTGACCTAAGGGCAACGGTAATGTTTCCTTGTCTGTGTTGCTACAACATATACGTGACAAAAGTCCGTAACTTGTGCGACCAGCGCAAAGTGGTCGTAATGCCACATGCCCTGTATGTCATGGGGTGGCACAAAAAGTCCGTCCTCCCGCATGCCCCATCCAACCACACCAAGTCAAGCTCGGTAGTGAAGATGCACACCCACACCCCCCACCACCTGAGCAGTCACAGCTGGGCGTTGGGGAGGCGGGGTTGGGGGTGAGGGTGGATGTGGGGTCCAGGTGGGGGTGTGTTGCGGGTGTGTAACCCGGCCATGTGCCTTTATTAGTTATACGCTGAGGATGTACTTGTGATGCTTCTGCCGAGAGGCAGAACAATTGCGTAGGGCTTTGACACACACTCTGACAAACATGGTCAGACACAAGTGTGATTTGCAGACAGCCAACTGTCCTAGTAAGCTACGGCGCACACAGCACCACCTTTTCACCCAAACTACCTTCAGTGGCGTGTTGCCCGTATTCCCAGGTGGCCTCATGCCACACTGATAGCGGCGTCCCTGACATGCTCTCCTGCCCCCCCCCCCCCACACACACACAGCACACCAGACAAACAGCTTATGCTATCCGATAGCATCGTCACAGTGTGTTGAGCCCACCAAAATGCAGCCACTGGCGTGCCCCCACGAGAGATTTCCACATGTATTTACGGGTGACCAGCCCGCTACACTATCCGGCATAACGTCTACAGCAGTGTATGCCTCATGGCTACCATGTGGGCTGGCGATCAGCACGGTGCTGATGGGGTGACATCCCTGCCCCTGCGCCGCTGTCACAGTAAGTTTTTTAAGGCTCATCATCATGGAGGGGGGGGGCCTGCCTGTTCAAATGCCGCTGCGGCACCAGGCTGGTTGAACACCTTAGCGGGGGGGGGGGGGGGGGTCCTGCCTGCTCTGATGCCGGTCTAGTTCAGATGACTTGTGGGGTGGGGGGTGCCTGTTTCGTACAGGCACTGGATGCTACTAGCACAGTACTCTGATTGAGTGTGACTGCAGGGGGGGGGGGGTCCTGCCTGCTTTGGTGCCGCTCTGGTCCAAGGGACATGGTAAGGGGGCTGCAAGCAGTGCTGGGCTGGGCCAAGCCTTGTGTCTAGACGAGGCACACCACTAGGCCCGGCCTTAGTATGTGACGCCCCCCCCCCTCCCATTGGTGCAGTTTGTGTCACGTGCACTAAGGGCCTCCACCAAGGGGTTGGTACAAGGCTGTGCAGCAGTGTGAAGGGGGGTGGCTTCACAACCAAGGGCTTGGGAAATCTACACAGCCGCCGCTTGACTCACTGAGCCGCCGCAAACTTTTGAAGTCACAACCCGCACTCTCTGTGTCTACAACCGTAATCACAGTGTCGCCATGACCAGAAACTGGTCATGTTGTGCCAGACACACAGATGGTGCTTCTTCCCCTTTCGCAAGGGAAGCCACTTCCCAGCGCTGCAGTGAAGGGGGGGGGGGGGGGGGGGGGGGGGGGGGGGGGGGGGGCTGCCAGCGACTGGTGAAACTGTGCTTCATATGAAAACGCGCTTCAACCCCAATTGCAGTTGTGCTAAATTTTTGCACAGAAGGCACAATCCGAGAATTCTAAGTTGTAGTAATTCCACGAGGACCCTATAGCTCTAGAACTCCTTTATCAATGCTTTTCCATGTTCTTCTACCAGCAATTAGGACAGGTAGACTAAATTGGCTATTCCAAACCTAAACAAATCCCCAACGAGTTCTGCCAACACCGCGCCAGCTTGGCTGATGCTGCCTGCAGTGGTGGCTTGTTGTGCAGTCACAGTCACCTGATTCTTTCAACTCCCAAACTGCACACCGCGAGCACAGCAGCACGGCGTTGATTGAGCAACTGCTTTTGGGCCCAGCAACTGGGGGGTTTTATTGGATCATCCAATCAGCACTGCGGCAGTGCTGCATCCTAGTCATACAGGGCACCATGCCTGCTCTGAGGGCACTCTGGGTTTGGGGGGGGGGGGGTGTTGCCTCGGAGCAGTGCTTCGGGCGGGACGCCCAAGTTGTATGCCGCTCTGGACTTTACTCACCCTGAGGGGGGCAGGGGGCGGGGTGGGTGGGGGGGGGGGGGGGGGGGAGGGGGCTCCCGCCTGCTCTGATGCTGCCCTGGTCCACAGACTCAGCGGCTGGTGGAATTGAGGGGTTGACTGAGTGGGTGGGCTGCGGCCTATTCAAACCTCATCGCAACCTAGTTCTGCAGGGCACCAGGTCAACCCAAGCGCCAGAAAGTTTCTGATGCGCCTTCATTGGTTTGGCTCCCGTTGGTGTGTTCTGCCATCTGGGTTGGGCAATATGCCATGCCCCTGGGTTGTTGAGTGGCTCAGTGTTTCCCGCCCAACCTGTTGAGTGGCTCAGTGTTTCCTGCACCACACCCAAGTCAGGATGGCGTCGCTGCAGTGTGCCCTTTGTTTGTGTTGAACAAGCGTGTAACTCACACAGTTTCATTCCTTGACGAGCAGCTTCCAGGCCCTTCAAAGGCCCCAGCAGCAAACTGTGTGCATTACAGGTGCTTGAGATTTGTCATAGGGTGTACCACACAAAACAGCTTGAAGCAGCAATGCATTTCGCGCTTGCATGCCTTCTCATGCAGACGCCCGCTGACACAGACTTTTGCAGCAGCATTTGGCAGATACGCACAACACCCTGGGCGGCAATTCCACATACTTCAGTGTGCGGGACAGAGCTGCACACTGCAGGAAAGAATCAAGCCTGAAGCAATGGCACCAACTGCCTGACAGCCGCAGTTCAACAACATGCACCCCGATACCTGCAACCACTGTGTGTCAGTTGTGGTCAAAGTGTCATACCTATCACACATCTGCAGAGTTGCTTGCAGTTTGTAACAAACTACTGCAACAACTCCTTTCAACAAATCATTGCGCTACAAAAGCAGCAACTCTTTCAGCCATCCCCCAGCTGCCACCAACGCTACAGCACATAGTGCTCCAACCTGGCTGCTGCTGCTACTGCTGAACCCCACAACGACAGAGGCGACTGCAGGGCTGCTGCTGAGCCTGTGATGTGTGCAGGAGATCAGGGCGGGTGGCTGCCCTGCAAGATCCTGTGCAGCGCCCCAACGGGATGTCAGCAGTGCCGCCGCCGCTGCTGCTGCATCACGCTGCAAACTGTGGTTGCGTCCCATGTGAAGGCGCGCTGATGGGTCCACCGCATATGTGGTCTGTTGCTGACACACACAAGCCTGCAAACCAATGCACAGGCAGCGGCGTGCAGAGCGGCAATCATGAGCAACACACATCAACACTGCAGTGCCCAGTCCTGGCACAGGACCAATGGCTTCACGCTAGCCACAGCGCCATGCAACACCATGCAGCTGTGAGCAGTATGTGGCAAAGAGGTGCATGCGGCCCTGGCCGACCTGCTACAACCCAACCCCTCAGGCTGTGATTTATCCCCTGATGGAACGAAGAGCTGTGCGGTGCCTTCCGGCTGTCCTGATGCCGTGTGTCAGACACTGGGCTCTCTGTCCATACTGCGACTGGGTGCTGGTGGATGAACTCGACATCATGGCTGTCATGAACAGCAGGTTGTGTGCACCCCCCTCCCCCAGTTCATCAGCCTGTTGACCCACCTGCTGGCTTGCTCAGTTGCCTGCGGGTGGGCGAACGCCCAGCCTTGACAGCGGCAGCAGCACCACCTGCACAGCGCGGCACAGCGCAGCACAGCTAGGCGCACTGACAAGCAGCTCGGCTGCCATGATGCACTGTTGATGCAGACGCATGCTCATGCTTGATGTTGGGCAGCATGCAGTGACATGCGCTGCAGCTGCAATGCTGACAGGCTGCACTATGGTGGTGCGGCCACACCAGCTTGCATGCACCCACAAACAGCCAGTCAGCTGCTTGCTGCTGGTGACGTTGACTGTAGCCTACAGTCCCTGAGGGTCATTGTTACTGTAGCATGGCATGCGCCAGGCTTGCAGCTCACTCCCTGCCAGCTGCTGACTCACTGCACGCACCCGAAGCAACGTGTGCCATCCTTACAGCCACCGGACGTACAGCGCACTGTCCGTTGCTGCATGCTTGCACTTCAGCACACCCTCGGCATGGCGCTCAACCTGCAAGCACGGATGGACAGTCACACGGCTTGTCGGGTGACGCCCACACTCCCTGCCAAGCTGCTTCAGGGCCGCAGCACACCCACATGCACTGCTGCTGCTCAGCACAAGCCCGGCAACCGATTGCACACACGCCTTGCTTCAACAGCACACAGGCCCAGCCTGTTGCAGTCCTCCTCGAGCCAGCAGCAACAGCAGTAGCAACCTGCACAGGACAAGCCTTCAGGGGCATATGCCTGTGCTCTGCGCTTACCTCGGCACTGTCACACCCTCGGGCGCCAACGTGCACTGCCCTTGCCAGCATGGCGACTGCATTGCGGGCCGCTCAGCTCCTGCCGCAGAGTGCAAGGGCGGCCGGGTGGGGTGGGGGGGGGGGCGCTGTGCGGGGCGCGCAAGCAGTGGCCACCTGGGCACAGCAGACAGGTTGAGGCGGGCGGACAGACAGAGCAGGAGAGGCTGAGCAGCGCTTACAGGTGTGGGCAGTGCGGCAACACAATGGGGGATGGCACAGCGCATCAGCAGCATCCAGTTATGTGCATCAGCAATATCGCACCCTGTCATGTGACAGCGGGCGCAATCCAACCTCCCACAAGGCCAGCCTGGCCCCGCTGTCCACCCTCCCACACATGTTGCCCCTGCAACGCACCTGTGCTGAGCTGCGCCCAAAGCAGTGACGGTGAAGTGTTCACACCAGACCTTGTGGCAGCAGCTCAAGTCGGCCTGCAACAGGATGGGAGCGTGGGTGGGTGGATGGGTGGGTGGGTGGGTGGGAGGATGGGAGGGGCACGACTTCATGGCAATGTCAATCAGCAGCAAGCCACCCTAGGCATGTGCACCACCATTGCATCTGCAGCTGCTCCTTTCCCACTGCCCCCTCTCTCCTCTCTCAAATCTCTCACTCCCCGCTCTCATCTCTGTACCCTCCCACACCCTCTCACACCTCTCACACGTGCAATCTCACAGTTCCCCTCACGCGCACTCCCACTCTTGCTCGTGTGCGCCCCGTCCCTGCTGGGCACGCAGCCCCAGCACGCTACTCTTCTCAATTTACACCATCCTTGCATGCTGCTGGATGCAAGTTGAGCGCAACCTGCAGCTGCTGTCCCGCTGCTGTTGCTGGGGCGGCTGTCAGCAGTCTGCATGTAACCTGCTGCTGCAGCACCTGCCTCCCTGCTGCATTCGATGCTGCCTGCCTGCACAGACTGCGACCAGAGACACACCTGGACCTCGCACATTCCCCTCCCCCAACGGCTGCCCACCGCAGCAACAGCGCCCTGCTGTTCTTCTACTGCTGACCTTGGCATGTGAGGCTGAACGCAGGACACAACAGCCAGCCATGTGCCTGCAACAAAAGCAGCCACAGCACGGGAGGATGAACAGTCACGTTGCTGCTGGGATACTGGCTGTGAAAAAGGGGCACCACGCATCCGCCTGCCACCCTTTAACTCCCTGGGCGGGCTTTTTGCGCATGTGGAGCACTCGCGTCACTGCTGCCATGGTAGTGTGCTGCTGCATCACCCCTGCGCCTGGCATCATGCAACCCTCTGCAAGCCTAGTGACGTATCATGGGAAAGGCTGCACAAAGCACCTTTGCTCCCATGCACCAGACAGTCACTGGCTTTGCAAGAGGATGAGAGCAAGTCAAGCTTGCAGATGACGTTGCTTGACACTGCTGCAAGCTGACTGGTGTGTGCTGCTTATGCTGCTTGTGCTGAGAGAAGGAGCTGAGGGGATCAGGTCGCACCTGGTGACGACTGCTGAAAGTCTGCTGGCCACGCTGGGCAGCAGGCAGGCAGGGCTCTGTCTCTCTGCAGCTGTGTCTCTCTGCAGCTGACCATGCTGAAAGTCTTGTTCAACGGAAGCGCGACCCCAACGCTAGTTGAGCGCAACCTGCAGCTGCTGTCCCGCTGCTGTTGCTGGGGCGGCTGTCAGCAGTCTGCATGTAACCTGCTGCTGCAGCACCTGCCTCCCTGCTGCATTCGATGCTGCCTGCCTGCACAGACTGCGACCAGAGACACACCTGGACCTCGCACATTCCCCTCCCCCAACGGCTGCCCACCGCAGCAACAGCGCCCTGCTGTTCTTCTACTGCTGACCTTGGCATGTGAGGCTGAACGCAGGACACAACAGCCAGCCATGTGCCTGCAACAAAAGCAGCCACAGCACGGGAGGATGAACAGTCACGTTGCTGCTGGGATACTGGCTGTGAAAAAGGGGCACCACGCATCCGCCTGCCACCCTTTAACTCCCTGGGCGGGCTTTTTGCGCATGTGGAGCACTCGCGTCACTGCTGCCATGGTAGTGTGCTGCTGCATCACCCCTGCGCCTGGCATCATGCAACCCTCTGCAAGCCTAGTGACGTATCATGGGAAAGGCTGCACAAAGCACCTTTGCTCCCATGCACCAGACAGTCACTGGCTTTGCAAGAGGATGAGAGCAAGTCAAGCTTGCAGATGACGTTGCTTGACACTGCTGCAAGCTGACTGGTGTGTGCTGCTTATGCTGCTTGTGCTGAGAGAAGGAGCTGAGGGGATCAGGTCGCACCTGGTGACGACTGCTGAAAGTCTGCTGGCCACGCTGGGCAGCAGGCAGGCAGGGCTCTGTCTCTCTGCAGCTGTGTCTCTCTGCAGCTGACCATGCTGAAAGTCTTGTTCAACGGAAGCGCGACCCCAACGCTAGTTGAGCGCAACCTGCAGCTGCTGTCCCGCTGCTGTTGCTGGGGCGGCTGTCAGCAGTCTGCATGTAACCTGCTGCTGCAGCACCTGCCTCCCTGCTGCATTCGATGCTGCCTGCCTGCACAGACTGCGACCAGAGACACACCTGGACCTCGCACATTCCCCTCCCCCAACGGCTGCCCACCGCAGCAACAGCGCCCTGCTGTTCTTCTACTGCTGACCTTGGCATGTGAGGCTGAACGCAGGACACAACAGCCAGCCATGTGCCTGCAACAAAAGCAGCCACAGCACGGGAGGATGAACAGTCACGTTGCTGCTGGGATACTGGCTGTGAAAAAGGGGCACCACGCATCCGCCTGCCACCCTTTAACTCCCTGGGCGGGCTTTTTGCGCATGTGGAGCACTCGCGTCACTGCTGCCATGGTAGTGTGCTGCTGCATCACCCCTGCGCCTGGCATCATGCAACCCTCTGCAAGCCTAGTGACGTATCATGGGAAAGGCTGCACAAAGCACCTTTGCTCCCATGCACCAGACAGTCACTGGCTTTGCAAGAGGATGAGAGCAAGTCAAGCTTGCAGATGACGTTGCTTGACACTGCTGCAAGCTGACTGGTGTGTGCTGCTTATGCTGCTTGTGCTGAGAGAAGGAGCTGAGGGGATCAGGTCGCACCTGGTGACGACTGCTGAAAGTCTGCTGGCCACGCTGGGCAGCAGGCAGGCAGGGCTCTGTCTCTCTGCAGCTGTGTCTCTCTGCAGCTGACCATGCTGAAAGTCTTGTTCAACGGAAGCGCGACCCCAACGCCCAGGCAATGTCGTGTCTGGGGATTTGATCAAACGAGGTATTGTCAACATGCAGCTTTGGAATAGCGACCTAAGCTCAGCTTGCGGTGATCAGGTGGAAATTGGTGTGTCAAGCGAAGGCCGGGGGCGCGTGAGCACGGGGCAACGATTTGCATCTCAACTCATTTAATTACCCCTTGCCACGCACCAGCAGAGCGGGAGGGAAGTGTGAGCCGTGACTAATTCGGCCAGGTCTAACGCCCTGCCTGGTTTCGGTTTTAGAATCACAATTCATTCCCTTGATACTTGCTGGAGCCCAAATCAAATTGTCCGAGAGTCATAACCTCTGCCCATGTGATGATCGCTGCTGCTGCTGGTGCTGGTACTGCTGCTGCTGCTGCTGCTGCTTCAACCAGTTTGCCCTTGTTAACCATTTCTGCTGAGCGCACCAGCTCCTTCACATCAACATCAGCAAGCTCCCCACCTCGAATGCACCGCCTGGCCAACCACAAGCTTGTGGTCTTGCAAATGCACGTCATCCAAGGCAGCATTCTGCTCAGCTGGAACAGACAGGCGTGAGATGAGCGTGAGCAGCACAGCCGTATTGCAGGTCTTTGTGGAATGGAAGGGAGAGAGCCCCAGGGTGATATGAAGCTGAGGTGGGTTGCAGCCAGTCTCAACGTCGCGCCTGGGGTGTTGTGGGAGGGGGGAGCAGGCACCCAGGGAGGGGGACAGACAGCAAGGTTGACACGCTGGGGAGTAGGTAGGCGCGCTGGAGTGCAGGGGAGGGGCTTGGTGTTGGTCTGGGCCAACGCAGCATTGTCGGTCCGCACGCGACAGTCACAGCAGAGCGGGCACGCAGCCTACCCACGCACCACAAAGCATTCTCAAAGGCAGCCACGCTGCCAGTATCCCAAACAAAAACTGTGTGCTGAGTTTGCCTTTTGCGGGGTATGTGCCTGATGCTGAGTTGACATACTTCGGGAGTTGCTGTTGGTTGTGTTTACATATATGTGTGGCAAAATGCATGCATGCGCACTGCGTCTGCTGCAGGCCTCCCGCTACGTGCCTGTACTGCAGCTGGCTGTTGCGCCCTATATACAGGTGTAACTTTGATTTGATTTGTTATCTTCCTGTAACAAGCGTAGTAGTAGCATTCTGCAAAGGGCCCCTGAGTGCTCAGCACAGCACAGGAACAGCACAGGAACGGCATCCCAATATCATGGCGATGCATGATTCTACCTCTGCACTGTATCTCATGAAGCTGAGCCAACATGCATGGTCACTTCCCTCAACCACCAGTCACCCACCGCTGTGCTGCTTACGGGGCCAAATGGGTTGTTCTGTTTCTCGACCCTGTGCAAGACACTCACGCAGGCCCCTGGCCCACCTCTCCCTGCACCTCCTCAAAAAAATGTGCGAATTATGCCATATCAAAGTATGTTGACTGTTCTGAAACTTGCAGGCCTGAGTGTATAGCGGTGCTGTCCAATTTACAGACTGCCCGCCTGCCTCCCCCCCCCCCCACATTGTGTCCAGTTGCTGATAAAGCAAAATGTTGTTGTGTGATGTAATCACTGCCCGGAGTAGGGAGCTCAAGTGCCAACTAGGGTCCGCTGCTGTCTCCAAACGTTTAGGAACCAAACATGATTCTTTCGAAATGAGGTTTGGCGTGCAAGAGCTCCACTGTAAGAAGTAACAGTTGAGTGGTTTCCGCACGACCCGCTGCTGCTGCCTGGGGCGCTGAGAGGGCCTGGGAGCCGGTGTAAATGGATCTTCCGAAGTGTATCAAAGCTTAGGAGGTGTTTTGCGGGGCTGCTGTGGGGTGTGCCGTGAGCGGGTGTGGTGGGTGCTTGTTACAAGGGGCCGTGCCCTGCAGCTGCCTTGTTGCTGTGCAGCGAGGTGCCTTCTGATAGCCAAAGTTCACCCCTGCGCCTCGCATTCACAGAGACTCACAGCGTACAGCCAGCTACTGGACGTGGTGGTTTGAGCAGTACTGATCCAGCAGACAGCACAGCAACTCCAGCGGACTCTGGCTTGCCCACATCCACGCTCAGGTTACAGGAGGTCCTGTACAAGGCAAGTTGGCAGGGCAGGTGCCTGGCAGCAGTGAGGTCTTTCTGGGTGTAACAGCACAGCAGCTGCTCAGGGACAAGCCCCAGCTGGTCACACTGTGGGTGCTGTTGCTGCCTGCACACTTGCATTCAGGGATGCCCGCATGCTCAGTGAGACAATAGATTTCTGGCACATACAGTACCAGTGGAGAGGGTTCCACGGGGGAGTGTTGTGCGACCACTGGCAGACTGCGCTTGATCCATCATCGACGCACGCATTGGAGTACGTTATAGCTTTTACAGTTCATTTTGTGCAGATCTGCAAATTTCTGGATTTTGTGGCAACACAAGCAGGCACTGTCGAATCAGCAAGTGGGGTTACTGTCCTGAAACGGGCTGCCACAATTACAAACAGAATTGAATGACTGAGAACAAAGCCATGCCACTGCTTGTGCCCCTAACCGCTATTCCCCCGACTAAGACCCAGGGTGGGGAAAACCGGTGTTTGCTATTGCTAGGGTGTAATGCTAGGGTGCGTTTGCGCGCGCGCGCGCGTGCAACGGCAGTCGGTCAACAAAGAACACGTTGTTCAGAGTGTAGAAGTAGCTAGGGTGTACCGGTGGTAGATCAGAAGAAAACTTCCTTCTCGATGCCCTCTGTGGGCAGGTCTGAGTAGTGCAGCTGTTGTTCGGAGCACTATTGTATTGTCCATATGGACGTTCATGCTTCCACGGAGTCGTTCTGGGGCCCCCAGCTGGGTCCCCACAAGGTGGATGAAGCTTCTGTGGAGCTTGGAATGTGTCGATCTGCCAGCTCTTGCAGCAATCAGGTGCGTGATAACGCTACACAGCGTTTGAGCAGTGCCTGGGGTCGGTTCTACTTGTGATGGGAAAGTATCCTCTCCACTATCGTCACTACAGCGCCCACACGCCGCTTGGCCTGCTTCATTTACGGAGGTTGTTTGTATTTTTTCGACAGACCATGCTGGAGGGATGCAGCCACAGCCAGCGCAGCAGCAGCACGCAAATCAGGCAGAGCTCGCTCGCTCTCAGCACAGAGGACAGCATTGACGCGTTCATCACATCGCCGTTGGAGTCAGAAGCCTTCAGTGGGCTGCAGCCAGGCCGGCTCTCGCTAGACAGCGCACACGCCTGCGATGATGCAGTTCCACCTCGCTACCAGACGTGTGTGGCCATGATCAGGTGCGGGGATGGCTTGATCTGACATGTAGAACGTCCACCATTTGCATTCTCGCTGACGAACCACCCCACCAGCGGCGGATACAACAGCAGTTGCCCAACCGAAGTGAGCAGGCAGCTGACCAACCAAACCAGCCACACCTTCCAGTCCCGTAGCCGACCCCTGTCAGCCGCATTCACACGTCACCTTGCCGGGGTGGAGTGTTCTGCTGTCCACCCCTGCGAACACTCCCACACACACCCGTCCACGGTGCCCCCCCCCCCCTCTCCCACCACACCCCCACCCACCCCTACTATTTCTCAACTAGGCAGGCACCACCAGCAGGCGGAAGCAGCCATAACGCAGCAGATCAGCAGCTTAGCAGAGGGTAGCGGGCTGGATGACAGCAGCCGCACAAACGCCACCCCCCTCCCCCCACAAACTCCCTACAGGGCATCCCCCCTTGCCCCCCCCCCCCTCTGCAACTATGCAGGCAAAGGCAGCAATAACGCAGCAGCTCAGCAGCCCAGTGGCGGGCAGCATGCTGGATGACGGCAGCCGCACCCCCCCCCCCCCCCCACCACCACTACCCCACCACCACCACAAAAACCACAACACTCCCTCCTGCCTGGGCATCAAGGTCCCCGCTGCGGACGTCTCTTGATCGATCCTGAAAGGTTTCTCCTGTGCTGCTGTTCTGTTCTCCTGTTCTGCTGTTCTTTTCTGCAGGCACCACCAGCAGGCAGAAGCAGCGATAACGCAGCAGCTCAGCAGCCTAGCAGAGGGCAGCGTGCTGGACGATGGCAGCCGCATGATCGTTGTCAGCTGGATGGTCGAAGTTGCAGAGGAGTTTGGGCTGCAGCAGGAGACACTGCATGCCGCGGTTTCTCTGTTGGATCGCTTCCTGTCCACCAGCAATGTGAGTGAGGGCTGTAGCAGTGCACGGCTGTAGGTGGGGGGGGGGATACGGGATGGAGCAGGAGACGCTGCATGCAGCTGTCTCTCTGCTTGACCGCTTTCTGTCCACCAGCAACGTGAGTGTGTTGCAAGGGAGGAGGGAACTTGGGGGAGGGGGGGGGGGGCTGTAGGTGATCCGTGCACCAGCAGTGTTGATTGTGGGCTGCAGCCGTGTGTGCGTCGAAGCTGTGGTTTGAGGACAGCGTGGGGGCTGGGGGTAAGTGGTCAGCTGCAGATGGTGGAGGTGGCGGCAGAGTGTGGTCTGCAACAGGAGACACTGCACGCAGCTGTTTCTCTGCTTGACCGCTACCTCAGCACCACCAACGCGAGTGTGGGTTGCAAGAGAGGGTAGGGGTAAGGCAAGATAGAGGGAAGGGGTTGAAAAGGATGGGGGACCCCCCCCCCCCCCTCGCCCCTGCTCACAACGTCAGTAGTTGGCAGCGGGATTGTTGAGGTTGTGGAGGAATGTGGGCTGCAGCAGGAGACACTGCACGCAGCCGTTTCTCTGCTTGACCGCTTTCTGTCCACCAGCAACTGGGCTGTAGCAGTGCACGGCTGCAGAGGGGGGGGGGGTGGGGGGTCTGGGTTGGAGCAAGAGACATTGCACGCAGCCCACCTGTCACTGCTTGACAGATTTTTCAGCACCAGCAGTGTGAGCGTGGGCTGCAAGTGATGAGGGAATGGGAAGGAAGGGGGGTGGGGTCACTAGTAAGGTCTGTGTAAGCTGCAGCAGTGTGTGCGTTGGAGCTGTGTCGAGGGCAGATTACGGGCTGGTGAGACGGGCACTGCAGCAGCAGCAGCAGCAGCAGCAGCAGCAGGGGCAGTAGTTGTTGGTAGTACACACTGAAATGGAGGGGTGTAGGGGTGGAAGGAAGGAGCCTCCGCAGTAAGGTTGCAGCAGCGCCAGTGGCAGCAGCAGAAACAGCTTCGACTGCATCTCAGCACTGGCAGCAGTGGCAGTTATGGCAGCTGCACCACAGTGTCAGCAGCAGCAGCAGCTGCTGCTGCTGCGCAGCTGCACCGCAGTGTCAGTAGCACCAACAGCTGTGCGGCAGTGGCAGCACCTGCAGTAGTAGCTTTGGCAGCTGTGAAGCAACAGTTCAGCAGCACCAAAAGCTACGCGGCAGTGGCACAATGGTATTGGTATGGCAGCGGCAGCTGTGCGGTAACGGCAGCTGTTTAGCAGTTGCACAATGGCAGCTGTGCGGCAGCAGCAGCTGTGCACTGGAGCAGAAGCACTGGCTGCCCCAGTGCGCAACCAGCAGCAGCAGCGCGCCAGAAATGGCGGCAGCAGCAGCAGCGGCCAGAAATGGCGGCAGCGGCAGTTGCGCTAACAGTGGCAGCCGCAACTATGCAGCAATGCAGCGGCAGTCGCGCAGCAGCAGTGGTACTTGCTTAGCAGCGGTAGTTGCACATCGGAGACAGCAGTGGAGCGCCATTGCGCTTCCAATTGCAGCTGCAGCAGCAGCAGCACTGCGCAGTTGTAGCAGCAGTGCTTGCCCAGCAGTGGCGGCAGTCGCGCAGCAGCAGTGGCAGCAGTGGCACCTGTGCATCTGATACAACAGTGGGAGCAGAAACAGCAGCAGTTGTGTACCAGTCGCAGCAGTGGTGGCGGCAGCGGCAGCTGCACAGCAATGGCAGCATTGGCAGCGACCCTCACTTGGTGCATGATGTCTGTTGGCCAACTTTACCCCCCCCCCTCCCCTCTTTGTAGGGTTACTGTTCTCATGCTACCAAGCAGCTGTAGGGGTTTGGGGAGTTGGGTCAGCCCCCCTTTGCCCTGCACTGGTATCCACCAAGCGCACCCTCCTAACCAGAACACTGCATGCGCTGTTGTCGCTTGCAGGGCGTACCACGCTGTGTGCTACAGCTGGTGGCGGTTGGCTGCATCTTCCTGGCATCCAAGCAGTTGGAGGTTCACCACCCGAGCGTGGAGCAGTTGGTGGCGGTGGCAGCAAACAGCTTCACCCAGGTGGGCTGGTATGCTGAGCGCGCGCGTGGGGGCGGCGCGGCGGGGGGGGGGGGGGGGGGGGAGGGGGGGGGGGGCTGTGAGGAGGCGCTGGTGGTGTTGGGGGGGCAGACAGCAGCAGTGGAGCAGGGTGCAGCAAGTGTGTGTGAAGCAGATGGTGGTGGTGGCAGCAAACAGCTCAAAGGAAGGGTTTTGTTGTTTGAGGGGTGGGGCAGACACAGCAATAGATTGGAATGCACCACCCCAGCCTGGAGCAGCTGGTGGCAGTGGTGGCCATCAGCTCGCCACCAATCACCACTCTATGCTTTACCTTGCATCGATCTCTTCTTGCCCCAACACACCAATGTGATGTTCACCTCCTTTCGCCCCCCCCCCCCCCCCTTTCACCCAGGGTGACCTGTTGCGTGTTGAGCGCATCCTGCTGGACGCCCTGGAGTTCAACCCTGCAAAGTCACCCCCTCTCACTGTATTGCCCACCACAGTCACTATGCCCTTGTTGAATAATTGTCGACCTGCTGTGACCCCCTCTCCAAGACACCACTGCACAGCCAATCTCACTGTTTGCCCCCCCCCCCCCCCCCGGGATGCCGTGTGCCTTCCACAGGGTGACCTGTTGCGTGTTGAGCGCATCCTGCTGGACGCGCTGGAGTTCAACGTGGCAGGACCTACAGCCTATGCCTTCCTGCACCTACTCACACAGGTGGGAGAGGGGTCTGAGGGCGGGAGTGATCCCGGGGGGGGGGGGGGGGGGGGGGGGGGTGTCCCTACAGCCTATGCTTTCCTTCACCTACTCACACAGGTGGGAGAGGGGGGTTCATGCTGTCCACATGCCCACATACGTAGCGCATGGGTTGTTTTCCCACAGCACTATGCTTTGTGCACCCGTTTACACAAAAGTGTTAGAAGGTATTGGTGTAACATATGGAGTTATGTATGTTGCAAGTTGTTGTTGTGTGAGGGCGGTTGTGTTTCCTTGCACCCTCCAGAAGACAGCTGAGCCCAAAAGCAAAACTCCCCTCCCGTCCTTCAACCACCACTGCCCCCATCCCTCCAAACAGGCGGCGATCAGCATCACCAGCAGTGACATGGGCAGCCGCAGCAACAGCCCCCTGGCAGCAGCAGCTGCAGCAGCAGCAGCAACAGCAGGGTCCCCCCCTATGGAGGTGGTTGTGAGCCTGGCAATGTATCTGACTGAATTGGCGCTGCTGGATTCGACCTGCCTGGCATTCCCTGGGAGCCAGCTGGCCACTGCTGCGCTGCTGCTGGCACACACAACATTGAGTGGCTGCTACCAGGTGAGAGTGTGTTGAGTGAGAAGAGTGAGTGAGTACAGACGGATAAAGTGAGAGAGTGACATTCCCTGGCAGCCAGCTGGCCACTGCTGCACTACTGCTGGCACACACAACACTGAGTGGCTGCTATCAGGTGAGGAGAGTGAGAGTGTGTAGAGTGAGAAGAGTGAGGGACCAAGATGGAAGAATAAGCGAGAGTGAGACTGAAAAGGCGGAGGACCGGAGTGGTATGACAGTACACTTCGTGGAAGACAACTTAGTTGGGAACCAGCCCTCACTGAAGGCTGTGTGTCTTTCTGTGGGGTAAATTCCATTGTACCCCCCCCCCCCCCCATTTTGGAGCGCCACAGGCTTGACTCAAGCTCAGTGCATGAGCATTGCGATCTTTTGTGGTGATACACACACGCAGAGGCCTGGCCCAATATCCGTCTTGGGTCCCGCCTTATGTGATGCGCTTCAATCACTCACCGTCTTGCTTTCCCTGCACGCCCATTGTCCCCAACAATACGCAGGCCTGGCCCATGATCCTTGGTGCCGCGGGGTTGAGTGAGTCTCAGGTCAGCGCCCCCCTCACAGCCCTGTCACGCCTCCACTGGCATCACTGCCCCCACCAATGGGACAAGAGGCTACACCACCAACCCCCTTACAAAGTTGAACCTCCCACCTGTCTTGCTGACCCCGATTGTGACCCCCCCCCCCCCATTCACACACCCACAGGCCTGGCCCATGATCCTTGGTGCAGCGGGGTTGAGTGAGTCTCAGGTCACCGCCCCCCTCACAGCCCTGTCAAGGCTGCACGTGGCATCACTGCTGCCACCAATGGGACAAACAAGGCCAAACCAGTAACTTCTTGCAAAGCTGAACTTCTGATGCCCCTCAAGACCACTCCCTCACAATTTGTGCCGACCCCCCCCCCCCCCCCCCCGCCGCACACACACCCACCCACAGGCCTGGCCCATGATGCTTAGTGCCGCGGGGTTGAGTGAGTCTCAGGTCACCGCCCCCCTCACAGCCCTGTCAAGGCTGCACGTGGCATCACTGCTGCCACCAATGGGACAAGAGGCTACACCCTTGCAAAGCTGAACTTCTTATGCCCCTCAAGACCACTCCCTCACGTTTGTGCCAACACCGCCCATGCCCCCCCCCCCCCCCCACACACACACACAGGCCTGGCCCATGATCCTCGGTGCCGCGGGGTTGAGTGAGTCTCAGGTCACCGCCCCCCTCACAGCCCTGTCAAGGCTTCACGTGGCATCACTGCTGCCACCAATGGGACAAGAGGCCGAACTCCTCATGCCCCTAAAGGTCAAGTTTGGTCAGGAGTGCTGGTGTAAGGTGTCACTCGACGTCACCCCACTCGCACTGCAGCAGCAGCAGCAGCAGCAGGCGGCGGCTGCAGCGGCAGCAATGGCGGCAGCAGCGGCGGCTGAGGACAGCCGGGCAGCAGCAGTGGCGTCTGCGGCGGCTGATATGACCCTTGCTGGGCGGGTGTGATGGGCTGCGCTGGCAGTTACAGCAGCAGCAGCAGCAGTAGGGTGGGGGTTGCGCAGCAGTATCAGCAGCAGCAGTAGCTGTGCCAGCTTGGCAACAGCAGCATGGCTGGCAGCAGTGGCACTTGTCGGTGACAGCAGCTGCATTGTGCTGTGCCGTGCTGTGCTGCATGTGGAATTCTGCAACTCACCACTCAACCCACCCTATATATAACAAGTGTATCTTTCTGAGTGTGTGTTTTCAGGGTTTGTGTGGTTGTGTGCATATGTCTGTGAAGGCAGGGCGTGTTGTCAGGTTGTGTAGGGGTGTGGCATCAGGGAGCATGCTTTGGGGAGGGAAGCAGAGGGTTGAGGTTGGGGTTTAGGGCTTTTGCAGCCCCACAACCCCAGCATATTGTGATGGTAGACACAATATCATCACATTCCGACTGCACAGCAACAGACTTGAGTGCAGTGCAAGTGGTTGCAGCCGCTACAGCTGCTTTGGCGGGAGCCATTGCAGCGGCAGCAACACTTGTGTCTGGGTTTGTTGTCAGTCAGAGAGCGAGACAGTCTGTCTGACCGGCTATCAGGGGGTTCAGGGGTTAGGGGCCGATCTAAACCCTGTTGATCCCTGTTTGTTTACAGGGTCTTTCTGTGCATGTGGTGGTTTTACGGGTGCATCTTGTCAGTCAGTCGGTCGGTTGGTCGTTTCGGTCAGTGCGCAACCACACCCCTGCTTTTGGCTGGAGCCATGCACAGGATGTGCACGCATTTGGGAGGGGGGATTTTGGTCAGGGAGATGCAGGGATGGTTTATGGGTTTGCGGCTTTGCTTGCTTGGTCTGGCAGTTACAAGTCTCGCTGGCTGGCTGTTATAAAGTCAGTTTCGACCCGCCGACAGATTCATGGCGGGATTTTGGGCTGCTGTTGTGCCTCTTTGCTTGCCTGCTATTGCCGGTGTATCTGTGGGGTACTGTGGAGAGTTCTGGCGGTGTTTGCTTGCATGCTGGCACAGGGTTCATGGGTGCTTGTGTTTTTCTGAAGGAAGGATAGGGGTCAGCACGTTGGAGGGTATTCTGAGTAGGGGGTGAGGGTCTGGACCGGGGGTTGAGGGTTTTCTTGGGACCTTTTTGGGTGATCTGCATACCCATTCCTGCTCAGCCCTTCCGTTGGCGGCAGCAGCTGTTGCTGCAGTTGAGCCGAGTTGTCTTGAGTTGCGTTGCTGCAGCCGCTGATCGGTCGCGCCCTGATTTCATCTGCGACGCGTGGTTTACGGTTCAGGGGTAGGGCCTAAACCCTGCATGTAGCGCATCTGCTGCGCTATACCCTGAGTTCAGCGGCCAGTACAGGCAGGACAGATATGACAAGTGTGTTGAGACATGTCGCCATTTCTTAGTGGCTTATCACAGGTGCTTGATTTCATCTGGTGTTCCTGGTGGTGGTTGCCGTTGCGGCTGGGTGTTGAAAAGGTTTGGTCGCCCTCTTGCTCTGTGGGGTGTTACCAGGGTTTCAGGGGGGGGGGGGGGGGGGGCTCAGTCCAAAGACCCAAAGACCCAGGGTATGGCGGGGGCTGTGCCTTGCATGCATGCTGCAGTGGTGGTTTGGGGTTATGTTGCTAGTGCCTGTTGCTTGCGGCTGCCTTGTTTGGGGTAGGGGGGTCGAACCCTGCCAAACCCACTTCCCCTGGTGGAAAAGATCAGCCTTGCGGGGAGGCAGCAGTTGGCAGCTGTTGCTTTGTGGGATGTGCGGCAAGTACGACGAATGTGGCCCCGGCCTTTCGTACTGCATAAGTGGTTGGTGCGGGAGAGGCATGTCAGGATGGGGAGGCACGGCTATATGTTGAGTGCTAGGTGCATGTTTTTGTGCACGCTCTGTCTGCCTCGAGGCTGCTGCAGCATGCATGCGATGAGGCATCCGGTGGTTCCAGGGGGTGGGGTGGGGGGGGTGACACCCACGGTCCCTCTGTTGGGCCAGAGAGCGCCACTCTGTCTCTCTGTCTGTCTCTTTGTCTGTCTCTCTGTCAGTCGGCTCAAACCCTAAGCCCCGGTGTGCCCCAAGCCCCTGTGTGCCCTGAGCTCCCCCTGGGTTCAGCAAGGGCAGGCTTGTGCGTTGCCTGGGTCGTCCTATTGTGCCGCAGGGGCTGCTGCAGTGTTGCTGCCGTCTGCTCAAACCCTAAGCCCCTCTTGGCATTGAGCACCCACTTGATTCAGTTTGGGTGGGGCCTCAACAGCTGGTTTGTCAAGCGAGGCAAATGCTTCTGCTTTGAGACTATGATCAGTGTAGCGATATGAGGCAGCCAGGCATTGCTGTCTGGGGTGTGCCTGTCGTGTCCACCGGCATGCAAGGTGGCAGGCTTTGCCCGGCCAAAGGTTCCGTTGCGTCTCGGTCCGGCTAACAGCCTCAAGGGTGTGAGGGTTGGTTGCATGCCATGGTTTAAGTAGGGTTTAGGGCCAACCCTTGAACCCTACTTGTGGCTAACAGCCGCAAGGGTGTGAGGGTTGGTTGCATGCCATGGTTTACGTAGGGTTCAGGGCCACCCCTTGAACCCTACCTGTGGCTAACTGACAGCCGCAAGGGTGTGAGGGTTGGTTGCATGTCCATGTGGCTAACGACCCGATAGGCATCCCGCAGCTATATATGCACGCCATCGCGGCTTTATGCAGCAGCTGTGCTGCTTGAAGCAGCAGCTCTATATATGCACTCCATTGCTGTAGCCCGCCCCCACTTTGTTGCATCATCGGCTATCAGCCCCATCAGCTATAAGCCTTATCGTCTGTGCCGGGGGTAGATGCAGTCTGGTGTAGGGTTTTGGTGGGTTAGGGTTTAGGTTTTAGGGGTTACACCTAAACCTAAACCCTATCGCCTGTGCCAGGGGTAGGTGCAGCCTGGTATGCAGACATCATCTGCACATTGCTTGGACAGCATACCCCCCCCCCCCCCATGCAGCTGCAATGGCCGCACGCATGGTCCATGGCTGTAGTGGCATGGCTGTAGCACGGACCACAGCTGTAGCTTGTGCTGAGGCTTGTGGCTGTAGCTTGGGTTGCAGGCTGTAGCTGGACGCGCCTTGGCTGTAGCTGCGCAACGGCGAGGCAGGTATCAAGTGTGTGTGCAGAAAGTGCTTGGTGGCCAAGGGTTTTACCATTTGATTGCCATTTGATCGACCGTGTTGTTGGTAGTGAGAGCCAGCCAGCTTGTCACCCATCCAGCCGGTGCACAAGGGTGGTGTGGCGCCGATCTCGTGAGCTGTCATGTCCACCTGTAGTGCAGCCCAGCACAGTTGCTTACACCAGAGCAGGCCAGAGAGGATATGCAGGTGCGGCAATCTGCCGATGTGTAGCACAGCACGGCACAGCACACAGCCATAGGTGCATTCAGGCGGCATGGCCTGTTGTATGCAGGCGCCAGCCTTCGAAAGTAGTTGTGGTTTCCTCAGCAGAGGGTGTGTGTGCATCCATGGGGTGGGATACTGTTGATGCATCGTGTGCCAACCTACTTGGTGTGTGTTGCTGCAGGGTAGCAGAGCACACATACACAGGTGTGTGTACGACAGGCAAGTTTGCTCAATCGTGTGCATGTAGCTCTGAAGCGTAGCACAGCACAGCACAGCGCGACACACAGCCTAAGGTGCTTCTGGCAACAGGTCAGTCTTCTGCGCAGGCTGCCCCATAGACATGGTGGTAGCCAACCAGCTGCGTGTCTTTGTGTGTGGCTTATGGAGGCCGGTGGTGCCCTATCTGGTGAGCTGATCTGGTGGAGTGTGGGTTTAGGGTTTTAGGGTTCAGGGGTTTAGGGTTTAAATTTTCCTCAACCTTAAAACCCTAACCCCTCAACCTTAGCTGATCTGGTGGAGTGTGGTGTGGCAGTGGGGAGGGGATGGGATCGCACTGGCATGCCTCACCTTGTGGGGCTGAGGCTTTGTGTTCAATAGGCCTTTCACACCCCAAACTTATAGCCTTGCCGCATTGTGCACATGGATCCAAAGGCGATGAGGAGCACGATACATGGCTGTAGCAGAAGCTGCCCTGTGGGCCGTTGTGTGCTGCGTGCATGGATTGTTTGTTGCTTGTTGATATGCTTGCTTTGTGTTTTGCCGTTTGGTGTTGATGTGGGTTTAACTAGTAGCTTTGTAAGTAACCCGTAGCTTTGGGCCACCAAGTTTGGGTACACAGGGTGGGGGTAAGCCACAACCCTCACATGTTCGGCACATGCTTGGTGCAACACACACCCCGTGGGTGAAGCGTGTGTGTGAGTAGGGGTTTGTCGTGGCTGCTGTGTCATTGCTTGGGCGTGGCTTTCTACTTACAGTATGCAGGGGGGTTTATGTCACGAAGGCAAGGCTAGCAACACAGCTTGTGTGTTTCCTGCGGCCACAAGCAAGGCAGGGTCAACAACACTGTTGAAGTGGTGAATGCACCAGGCATGCATGCTGTGCACTGTTGTATGTTTGTGTAGTGTGCATCAGGTTTGGCACCAGGGTTTAGAGGCCCTGCTTTTGTGTAGTCTTTGTGTTGTGCATGTTGATTGCATTGCGTGCCAATGTCTGTGTGAAGCCTATGCACCGGGCCGTGCCGCTATGTTGTTTGTCGGTTGGTGGTTTCAGCTCAAACACCTGTAGATCGCCCTGGTCATGCCTGTTTTGAGTTGTGTGTGTGTGTTAGCACAGGGATTACTTGAGTAGCTATCATGCAGTAAGCATGTGTGTGTGTGTGTGTGTGTGTGTGTGTGTGTGTGTGTGTGTGTGTGTGTGTGTGTGTGTGTGTGTGTGTGTGTGTGTGTGTGTGTGTGTGTGTGTGTGTGTGTGTGTGTGTGTTGGTTCGCTTTGCTGCATATGCGCTGTCCGGGCGCTGAGATGCCATCATGTTGCTGTCATTTCTGATTGGCAGTTGCTCGGGAGGTCTATCCGTGCCTTATGCAACAGGTTGCTGGTCCCCTTTGCAACCGGGTGCTGGTGTTGGATCTGGGGGTTCAAAGCTCAGTGAATCTGCTCCAGGGTGTCTCAAGGCCCTCACTTGTTTCTGGGCACCAGCCCCGGATTGGTCAGGCAGGGTTCTAGGCTTGCGGCCAGCCCCCGATCGGTCAGTCAGGGTTCTTGGCTGCGGCCAAATACCTCTCTTCAAACTGTGCTGGCATTGCGACTTGTGTCCGCGCTTTTAGGTCGCACTTGTGCTGGCTACAGTTGCCCCCGCCGTGGTTTGAACCTAAGACCTTGTCAGTGTAGGCAGCGGCTTGAGCAATGGCTGCGACGCGAGAGCAGTGTGATGGTCAGCTATGCTTTCATGGTGGGCCGATGTGGCACCTTGGTGGCCAGTGTAAGCCGTGTGACCACCTCATACTGTCACATACACCCGCCAGTTTTGGGCGGTGCGCCGCTTGCAGGCGGGGTGTTGTGGTTGGTAGGGTGTAAGGTCAGATGGATTGGTTTGACGTGTGCTTGCCCGCTTCGTTGCTCCTTTCTGCTCCTTTCTGCTCCTTGTTGCAGCAGGTGCCGCCGTTGCCCATTATCCTACTGCCCTCCAGCAGTGGTCTTGATCAAGTTGCTTGTTTTGGGGTTTGCCCAAACCCACTGTGCCCTTTGCCCCCTGTGGGGCGACCATGCTTGGCTTTGCGTTGCTTGGCAGCTACTGCAGTTTTGGCGGGGGGCGCGTGCCTATGTTCCGTGCTCATTCCGCGCCCGCCCTGTGCGCGCGCTCCACCCACACAGCTTTGGGTGTCAGGACAAGTGCGAGGCCGTGCCGTTGTTGCACTCCGACAGGCGTCTGCTGTGTTGCTTCCGTAGGGCGGCTTTTTTACCACGCCTGGGGTGAAGGCAGGGCCCCATCGTTGGTATGCCACCCCACCAGCATTGCTTTGCGCAAGGGTTGTTGGCTGTGCAGCTGCGCTCTGAGATGGCAGAGGCATGCAGATACAATCACTGTCAGGCCCCTGTGCTGGGCTGTTCAGCAAGATATGTGTGCGGAAGTATCTATGTGGCTCGTGGTAGGCTTGAGTCTCTTGTGCCCCTTGCTGGACGGGGTGGGGTTTAGTCATCGGTATCACAGCTTACACGCCACAAGTACACATCGGTACCTCTGTTGACGGGGCTCATGTGCTCTGTGAGAAGCGTGCACCTCTTGAGTGGTGCGTGGGGGCTGTGCATGCGCTGCTGTTGCACATACCATGGGCAGGCGTTGCTGCACGATCGCAGTTCCCTTGGGTACATTTTACACCACTGCTGCTTGAAAGTCCTTGGGCTGGCCTAGATTGCTACAGCCGTACTGGGTCGTTGCTGCTGCTGCATGCACATACCATGCACCTCCTCATACTATGTACCTCCTCTGGTCCCATCTGTGTGTGTGTTTGTACAGCATCGGTTCGTCTGTCCAGTCCATTTTCCGAGCAAGTCAGGGCATGAACGCTGGCTTGCTGGCTTGTTTGCTTGGGTGTGGGGTGTGCTGCGCACCCTCTGGCCGGATAGGTATGGGGTGTTAAGGTACATATGCGTACTGTCGCAGGGGTTGTGTAGGGTGTATGCAGCATCAGCAGGATGCAAACCATCGTATCGTGGTTTGCGTGCTGCTGCGGTTGTGTATGTGGCTCTGTGCAGCACAGAGGGTTTGGTGTCAGGCTTTGGTCTGGGTTGTGCTCGACTCCGGGGCTTGCCAAGTCTACTTTGTGGGTTCAGGTTCAGGTTTAGAAGTTGGGACAGGTTCAGGTTGGGTGCATGTCGGAACCCCCTGCTTCGTTTGCCAGGCGTGTTTCCCCCACCTCGACTGCCGCTGGGCCGTGTGTGTGCTCTGCCTTTTGTATTCTGTCTGCTGAGTCTGTTCAGGATTGAAGTTCCAGTGTTTGTGTGGTTTTAAAGCTTCCCAGTCATGTCTGCACCTGCTTGCCTCGTTACACACAAGGGCTGGACATGCTCGTCCCGCTGGACTGATCAGACTCGTCCTGTGGGCTGGCTCCCTTGCTTGCTTGCATGTTGACTGGGTGGTGGGGTCACTGCGCTGCTTGCCTGTTTGTTCACTTGGTGGTGTGGTGTGGTCACTGTGTGTGATGGGATGCCGGCAGTCGGAAACGACACCCCCGGCAAGAGTGCACTGCTAGGTAGTTAGGCACCCCGGCTTGCGAGTGTGTGAGGAGCGTGAACACCCCCGCAGAAGGCTGAGGGGCAGAAGGTTTGGGGTTACAAACCCCCCACCCCCTTCTGGCTTGCCGCCTTGTGCTTGTGAAAGATGTATGCCAGCGCGTGTGTTTGCGGCGTGCGAAGCTCTCTTGGAACTTTGTACTTGCTGCTTTTTTGCTAGTTTGCCATTTGGGGTTGGAGGCTGGGGTGTTGCCATACCCCCAAGCCCTGCACTCCCAGGGTTTAGCTCCAATCCCTGCACCCCCTGCCCAAGGATAGTGCATGTTAGCGAGTGTGTGTGTATGTTGTGTGTGTACGGCACTTGGCTTGTTGTGTGTGTGGTGATGTTGGATCATCCCGCCTTTGTAGACACTGCTTTGTAGATGTTGCTTAGCCCTTTGTTGTTGTTGCTGTATCACTGCAGAAAGGTACTGCATCCTCCAGTTGCCCTCTTCCCGCACTGCACAGCTATTGGGTTTTTGGCTAGACAGGTAGGCCCCTAGTGGCAAGCACCGTTGCCCAGGGGCTGATGGGTGGTGGTGTGTTGGGCATTGTATTTCAACCCCTAGGGTTTAGGGTTAAGGTTTCGGCCTAAGCCCTAAACCCTAACCCTAGTCAGACCGCAGTGTGTTTGGCACTGTGTTCAGCCACTAGACAGACCACCGGCAGTTGCACCACACTTTTTGAGTTACACTGTGGCTGTCTCGACAGGAGTCAGAGGGGGTGATGGCTTTTAGGCAACGAAGCCTGTAACCAATCCAACAGCCTGTGTTGCTGCTGCAAGTGGTCTGCCAGCCACAGAGAAGCTGCGTGCCCAGGTCTTGTATGTACGTATGTATTTGCTCGTCGCACACATGTGCGTGCTGTGCACATTTGCCGGTGTGTTGCGTGTTGTGCATGAGTGCCCCAGCTAACTCCGGGGTAACTGCATTTGTGTATTGTTCAGCACTGTCAGCCCGTGTGAGTGCTTTGTCTTTGCAGATGCCGTAGTTGCTGTAGTTGCACTTGCACAGGTCACAGGTTCAAATCCCAGGTCGTACACAGTTTGAGCTTCCATGACTTTTTCCAATCCTCGGCAGGCTGCGACGCCTGTGCATGGGTGGTATGTGAGGCCCCAGGTTGTTGCGTCGCTAGGTGTTGCTCGTGCCGGTGTTGCTTGTCTGCCCTTGTCTCGGTGCCTGAGAGTCCGGATGATGCAAGGATACTCGGCTGGGCGGCAGCCCAACCCCCAAGCCAGGCAATGGACAGCACTGCTCCATCATTTGCCTTGCGCCGTTCTGAGCACTACTGCCCATGCTGCTGCTGCTGTGGTGGTGGCTGTGCTTTGGGGTTTAGGGTTTGGGCCTCAACCCTAAACCCCCTCCACTTTAAGCCTCTGCCAGGGTGGACGTGTGTGCACGTCTCTGGTGTTGTTGCTCGCCAGTCGGATCTGGCATTGCTAGGTGATCAGTTAGCAGCACTTTTGCCGGCACCTCTCTTGCTTGCTGTTGCTGTTAGTGTCGCTGTTAGTGTCACATGGTTCAGGCCGAGCCTGAACACGCCGTAGGGAGCCAACGGGGTTCATGGGGCATCAGTAACACCTGTTGCACCTTGGCAAGCCTGTCCATCCTATAGGTAGGGTTTGCGTATTGCGTGTGGCCCTTTGAGCAGGCAGTATGTGGGGGGGTTGGGGGGGGTTCCCTGTATGTGCCTTGCCCCAGCTCGGGTGTGGGGTGGGGTTGCACTTGGCTGTATGCGTTTATGCATATGTGCGTGCTCGTGTGTGAGCAAAGTGGCAGGCCGGGCCGATTTGGCCCGGCTATATCCAACACAGACAGGAAGAGCTATCGACTGCCTGCATTGAGACATGTGAGACTGCTGAGACACCGGCACTGCTTGTTGCCTGTGGGTCATGCAGGGTTTTGAGGTTTTGGGGTCTTAGTGCTGAACCCTGGACCCTCTCAGGGTGTTGTGGTTTTGGGGTCCTGGTGCTGAACCCTGGACCCTCTCAGGGTGTTGAGGTTTTGGGGTTCTAGTGCTGAACCCTGGAACCTCTCTGGGCCAGACAGACCCTGACAGGCTTGGAGGCTGTGGATCACACATGCTTCACTGGTTGGGCATGTGCGCGTAGAGTAGGGGTTTGTCCCTTGCACCAGCAGGTGCGTGTGTGTGTGAATTGAGTGGTTTCAGAGCATGTGGTTATATGTATGTACGTACGTGTCAGACACTAAGCTTGATGACGGACGATACAATCATCATGACAGTCAGAAACACTTTCGTGAGGGTTTGTATGTAGGGGCAGTTCGGGCGCCTGTCAAGATCAGGCATGTGCTGTTGTGATCAAGAGTGCTCCTTAGCGCAGCTGTGGCATGTGTGTGTTTCCCTGTGCAATGTTGTGTGCAGGGTGGGTGGGTTGGTAGGTGCATTACCACCACAACGCCTCAACAGCTGTGCAGTGCATGTATGTGGGTGTGGGTGTGTGCTGTGTCTGTCTCCTCACGGTTATCAGCAAGAGAGCCCGTAGTGTGTGCAGGTCAGCACAGGCAGAGCGATGTGTTTCGGCCCTCTTTCCTGACCGCTTCTACTCACGGTTTAGGGTTGTAGGGTTTGGGCCTACACCCTGAACCCAAAACACAGCTGGCCACAGAGTGACTACGTGTGGTAGATACAGGATGTTGTGGCGGCTCTCATAGCTCGTAGCTACGATGAGCGAAGCCGAGTGGGCCTGTCGGTCAGTGGCTGATGGGCTGACTTCAAGTGTTGTGGTGTGCTGCAGCGTGTATGTGGGCGTCTGTCTTGCAAGGACAGTGTCTGCAGCTGTCCCGTGTTTGCTGGGGCTGCTGTTTCCCCAAGTTGGTTTTGATTGCATGCATGTCACACAGAGTCACAGGGTGCGTAAGCTGATGGTGGGGTGGGGGTTATAGAGAGAAGGGGTTGGCCTGCTGTATAGTTGCAGTCATCTTTGCAGCAACTGCAGTTGCTGCTTGCTGATTCGGCGAGCACGGCATGCCCTTACGCTGGAGGGCTGCACACACGCACCGTATGACTGTATGTGTGGGACTGTTCCTTGTGTGAGGCTGCGTGCATTCTTGCTGATCCATTGCCACACATGGTGGTGTTGTGGAGGTGCCGTACTCATTGATACATTGCACTGTTTGCATCAGCGCTGTTGCCTTGTGTGTGGACTGCAGGCCCTCTCTGCTGTCTTACTGCGCTCCTGCTTTAATGGCCGTGTGGTCCGAGTGTGTTGTGGGTGGTGGTGCTGGTGCTCAGCAGAAGCTGCAATGTATGTGGCACACTCCTGTTTGAGCTGCTGCAAAGTCGACAGATGCCCGCCTTTGTTATTGGTTAGTGGGTGGGGGTGCCCAGCAGAGGCTGCAACACCTGTCACCCCTTCTTTGCGCTGCACAGTCGACAGATGCCCACCACCGTAGTTGGATGGGTGTGGGCAACTGCCATCCCGTGTGGGTGTGGGTGATCAGCAGAGGCTGCACCACCCGGCACACCTGTTTGAGCTGCTGCACAGTCGACAGATTCCCACCATTGTTGGTTAGTGGGTGGGGGTGATCAGCAGAGGCAACACCGTGTGGGTGTGGGTGGTCAGCCGAGGCTGCACCACCCGGCACACCTTCTTTTGAGCTGCTGCACAGTCGACAGATGCCCACCATTGTTGTTGGTTAGTGGGTGTGGGTGGTCAGCCGAGGCTGCACCACCCGGCACACCTTCTTTGACAGATGCGCGCCTTTATTTGGTGGGTGAGTGGATGGGGGTGCCCAGCAGAGGCTGCAACACCTGGCACCCCTTTTGGGCTGCAACAGTCGACAGATGCCCCCTTGCGGCACCCGTCATGTGGGGCGTGTGCTGCCGCTGACATGCCCTGCCGTTGCAACATTATGCACTTGGTTGAGCAGAGGCAGCGTTCCCGACAGTGTATTGAGTGCCAGGGTTTTACCGTGGTTTGCCCTCTCAAGGGTTCAGCCAGTGCTGGGTCCTAAACCCCGTGTTGGTCCTGGTTTTGCTGCACAGAGTATGTGAGGTGAGCGCTACAGGGTTTTCAGCTTCCTCTGTCCCTCTTACACACAGGAGGGATGTTTGCACAGAGGTGCAGATAGTGGCCCTCTTAGTTTAGCCGTTATGTTGAGTGGTGTGGGTGTTGTATGTGAGAGGAATGTGGGGCGTGGGGTTTGCAGCAGTGGTCGCACAATGCACCGAGTCAGGAGCTGTGCACTGGGTCAGGGTCATGTCACATTGGCAAGGGCCCTCTGTGAATCGCGGTCACACAGGGACAGAGAGAGGCCCTTTGCGCAGTACCAGCCACTGCTAAGTCTGCGTTATGGAAGGTTCCCTACTGGCTATCGACTGGTGGCTGCTGCTGCTGTGTGTGTGGGGGTCTGTATGTCTGTTGGGCGGGGTCAAGCGTGCCGTGTAGTGAACTGTAGGGGTTTTCGCTGGGGCGTTTGGGGGGGGGGTGCTTGCCTCCCTACTTGCCATTGTTGTGTGCTTCTTTTCATTAGCTGCTGTCACCACCCACCCCCTGGCAGATTTGTGCTTGCCCTGAGGTACTGACAAGTACTGTGTGTGCTAGGGTTCTGCACAGCGCCCGTCAGGGTGGTGGGGTTTTGCTGGCGCGTGTGATAGCGTCAACCGCGGACCTAAACCCAGGTGCTGAGGTGCCTCCACACTGGTGGGCGGGGCAGCCCGTTTTCGCCCTATACACATGCAAATTGATGAGACTTTGTTGGCTGTGTACAGCTTTGGCGGTTGGGTGTGCAGGTGTGGTGTTACTCTTACACCCTGCCTTGCACACCCACAGCCCCAGTTGGAACACGTGGGTGGCACTTGGTCTGCCGTTTGTTCGGTTTGCGTGCTGGGGCATTTTGGGCAGCACTGTGGTCCATCACACCCCACCACTGGGTGCGGCACCCATGTACCGCGAAGCTTGGGTTTGTGTAGGTATGGTGTGCCACACACTTTCTACCACACAATGC
The DNA here is from genome assembly GCA_007449985.2 of Desmodesmus armatus. Lineage (NCBI taxonomy): Eukaryota > Viridiplantae > Chlorophyta > Chlorophyceae > Sphaeropleales > Scenedesmaceae > Desmodesmus > Desmodesmus armatus. The sequence goes on from VIIQ02000204.1 coordinate 36,971, forward strand.
GCCCAAGGGAACACCTGTGCACAGCTGCGGCGGTTGGGTGTGTTGAGGTGTGGTGTTACTCTCACACCCTCCCTGTCACACCCACAGACCCAGTTGGAATGCCTGGGTGGTGGCACTCGGTTTGCGGTTTGCGTGCTTGAGCATTTTCGGCAGCACTGATGTCCCCCCACACCCCACCAGCACTGATGTACCTCGCAACTTGGGTGTGTAGGTGTTGCGCGGCGCACGACGCAGCACACCGCTGTGACCTGTTCTGCACTGGGCTGGATGTAGGGACTGTATACGCCCTATACAGTGGCATGTGGTGCGTGTGTTGGTGTCTGGCAGTATGCTTGGTAAACTACACCTTGCCCTGAAGCTTCATAATACACCACGACTGCTGTGGCTTTGTGTATCAATGGGTGGATGCGTTGCCTTGCTGACTCTCAGAGGCAGCATTGTGGGGGTTGGGCTGTGCGGCATTGCAGCTGCGAGGTAGTGCTCTCTGCAGCTTTCTGCCTGCTTTTTTACTTGAGGTGTGGGGGAAAGGCGAAGGTGTAGGTCAGAAAATGCAGACGTGTGCCACTTTCCTGCGCACTGCGTTCAGTTCACAGCAATTGCCCGAGCCCAGTGGGATTGTCTGGTGGCAATTTGCTGATTTCAGATGCAACAGTTATGAAGTGTGAGGGTTGGAAGGCACAGCACTGCAGCTGCGAGGCAATGCTCTCTGCAGCTTTCTGCCTGCTTTTTTGCTCGAGGTGTGGGGGAAAGGCGAAGGTGTAAGTTAGAGATTGCAGACATGTGCCACTTTCCTGTGCACTGCGTTCAGTTCACAGCAGTTAGTTGCCTGATAGGGCCTTTGGCAGTTTGATTGAAACTGCCCACGACTGCTCAAGCATGCCTGCATGCATGATGCATGGGCAAAGCACCTCAGCTAGTCAGCGTCTTGTTGAAAGTGCACACATGGTTGTGGTTCAGGCTGCCCTGAGTGCATTGTCTGTTGCTCATCACTCCAACTTTGTGCCAGCCGGCCTTCACAAATGGCCGCTGGCTGGGGGTTTAGGGTCAACCCTAAACCCTGAGGTTTGTGGGGTGAGTGAGCAGTTTGAAGCACCAAGCTCTGTGTGGCTTGTCGTGCTTGGTGCACTTTTTGCCGTATCTCACCTTTTTCTGCATATGGCTCTTCATGTCGCTACTGCCTACTGGGTTTGACACAGATCGCTAATCTATGTATTGACCCTTGTTCCTCCTTTGCGCGTTGCGCGCCCCCACACATCAGTCCTCCTTGACTCTTCGGGGTTGCTGCACTGTGCCGTGCTACATGTGCACTTTCAAGTTTTGAGTGACCTGCTTCTCTTGCTGTCTGCACATTGGTAGTGACATACGTGTTGTGTGGTTCATGCGGTGTGCCGGGTGTGGGTGCCTACAGGGTTTAGGTTGCTGATCTCTAACCCTAAACCCTCCCCACTCTCCCAGGCTTAGGTTTGCTCAATGCCATTTGTGCGTCTGTGTCTGGGGCTGTCAGGGCAGTTCTGGTGCAATAGGGGTTTGTTGAAGGTAATGGATGGAATGGAGGTTTAGGTGCCTCGACTTCTGCCAATGGGTGTTTTGTGAGGCCCCCTCCCCTCTCCTCAAGAGCAAGGGTTGTTTGCTGTGGGGGTGGTGATGCATGTGTTGTGTGTGTATACGAATACACACACCCAATTGCAGCAGCTTGATGTCACTCTTTCTCAGGGATGCTGTTTGGGAAGTGGGCGTGTATGTCTGTGTCCCTGATCGGACGTACACACACGCTTGCTGGGCGCTACCTTTTTGGTGTAGCAAGCTCTTTGTTGGGTGTGAAGTAACCCCCAGGACGAGCGGGGTACATGTGCTGACATCGGTGGGTGCATGCTTGTTTCCGCAGTGGTCTGGTGCCCGCTGGGTTGCAGGGGGTCATGGGTGCTGCTGCTAGCTCTCAGGCCCTACTGTGCACATCTGTACGGCACATGCTGCGGTCTGGGCGTCATACCGCGGGCATCTGTGGCGACAGTTTGTGTGTCTTGTTGCAGACACGCCTACAGGCTGGTGTGCACCTTGGGCCTGCCATCTGTTGGGATAGTTTGTGTGGCAGTTTGGTGCAGCTGGTGTCTGGGTGCCACATGCTTGGGCCTGCTGGACACTCGGTGAGCATCTGTGGGGATGATTGGTGTATGATTACGCTTCCCAGACACACCTTAAGGCTGGCATATGCACTTGGGTTACCATCTGTGGGGACAGTTTGTGTCACTGTGTGGCTCACAGGCAGCTCCTAGGGCTGCTGCACAATTCGACAGCCATCTGTGTGGACAGTCTGTGTGTGATGACTCCCCCCACACACAGACATACACGCGGGCATTCATGGGGACAGTTTGTGGGTTGGTCCCACCAGGTGCCTGGCTTGTGTGCAGATTTACAGATGAGGCTGGCTGAATGGAAACAGTTGCAACTTGCATGCAGCTGCAAACAGCCGGTGCGGCCTCACTCTTGCACTCCTTTGGATGTGGTTTTGTAGAAATTGGTGCATCAGTTGATCGAGTCTCTCTCTTTACATCCGGTCCGTCTTTGAAGACGGGGGGGGGGGATTTCACTCAAGGGAGTGGTGTCCCTGGTTCTATTGTGGCCGCATCTGCTTGTGCTGCTGTCAGCAGAAGCAAAAAGCACCCAGCTTCGATGTGTTTCTTGTCCAAGGCTTGAGCAAGCAAGCACATACATGCTGTGTCCTCTGGATAATGGTGACGGTGTGGTATGGTGCGGTGGTGTGGCGATGGTGTCGGGGATGGTGGGCATAAAGGGGTTCAGTGCTTACCACCTCTGCCCCCCTCTGTGCTCAGTTGCCACCCCAGCCCTACTTGCCCTCAGCAAGGCAGGCTGTACAGCGCTGCCTGGCTGTGTTGGACTGTGATGCTTTGCAGCAGCACCGGCAGCGGCAGAAGAGTGGATGCATCCTGGCCAGTACTGCTGCTGCTGCTGCTGCTGCTGCTGCTGCTGCTGCTTCCGCATTTCTGCCCTTACTGGTGGTGCCCAGGTGTGAGGCATAGGTTGCCTAAAGCGGTCCGGCTGGGTTTGGAGTGTGGCCGTGTGCTGCTATGCCCAAAGGGGTGCATGTGCAGGTGGCAACGATTCTGCTTGTTGCTGAGGATCTGTGGGCACACAGGTCCTTGCGCCGACGGTGGGTTGCTTGGGGTTGGGTTTGGATCAGGATTGACGTAGTCGTGTTGGTGCGCATAGCTGTATGGGTGTGAGGCTTTCAGTGAGATGTGTGCGTGCATAGCGCAGCATCAGCATACAATACCAACCAAGTGCCGCTTGTTGGGGTGTGCGGCTTGTGAGATGCGTGCGCACACATACACAGCATCAGCATACAATACCGCCCAATGTGCCAGATGTATTTCTTCGTTTTTTGTCTTTGTTTCTTGGGTCAGCCGCTACGGCTGCAAAAGGTGGTGTGGGGTGGGTATGCACCAGGGCGATAAAGTGCCCCCTCCCACGGCTGTAGGGTATCTCTCTTATGTCTCTGGGGTGTGTTGAGCCCATGTGTGTGCTGTGTTGTGGTGTTGTTTGGGAATGGAGGTGGCTGGTGCGACGGTTGTCTGGTCAGGATGTGGATTGCTGGGGTTCAACCCCCGGTCATTGCCTCTACCGCAATCTGAGAGCTGCATGTATATGGGCTGTTGGGGTGTGGCGAGTGGTTTGTTTTGTGTAGCAGTGGGTTGATCAGCAGTTTGTCCAGTTGCTTGTCTGTCTGCATGATTGCTTGTTGGCAACTCGCCAGCCAACAACAGCTGCACCCGCATAGCTGATGCGTGTACTGCCGCAACAGCTGAGTACGATATGTCACCCTGCATGCAGGCTGCTAGACTAGACTAGACTAGACTAGTCCAGAACACATTGAATTTGCCCAGCGACAGTTGTGGCTTGTCCTTGTTTCTTGGGGTGCGGGTTTAGGAGGCAACCTCTGAACCCTGACGTCACCGGCTTACTGCTATGTATGGCCTCTGGTGCCGTCCCTGTACCACGGACCTATGTACGTATATACATACACTGTTGCAGTCGACAATTGCACCATAAGGTTGTTGTGGTGTGCTTTCGTGGTGTGCCTTTGGGTGCATTTTGCCCGCTTGTTCGTGCTGTCAATACTGTCCGTAGACTTGCAGGTTTTGTACTTGTTTGCGATCGGTGGGAGGCGGGGCTCTGTTACGTGTTTCTCCACGTGCGGTCATTCGGGCAGCAGCGAATATACCTGGAGGCAGCGCTGCTTTGCCCTCGATGCGTTTTGTTACTTGTCACGATGACTCTTCGGCTTTTACGTTGGAGTTCATGACTCAGGCTTTTGCGCGTTTTAGTTCTTTGCTGCTGCTCGTGGGCTTCCTGCGCTTTGCTGCTTATCTCACACCACTGCACGGTGGTGCAGCTTCTTCCTTTGTTGTTCGTGGGGTGTTTCCTGCTTTCTGCTTCTTGTTGTGCACCAGCAGTATAGTTGTAGTTGTAGTTTGTGTGGCACTAGAACGGAGGAGTCCTTGTGTGTACCTTACAGCAGACAGTTGGTTGTGGCGGTTGTGTGCAGGTTGTGTTGTGTGGCAGAAGAACCCTTCTCACACTTCTCACCACTTCTCTTCTTTCTTAATCTTCTTCTTCTTGTTGGGTGGCGGTGTACAGCAGGCAACCTGTGCCCTGTACATGGTTGTTGTTGCAATTGTTGTAAGCAAGCCAAAGACAGATACAACATGCGGCACCAGATGTTTGATTTTTGATACTGAGTGTGCAACTCTCAAGACTCTTGGGCCATCTACACTCTGCGCATGTTTGCATGTGTTGCATGTTTGCATGCTGTGGACAACACTGATGGGTAGCAGCCGCCGTGCAAACAATACGCATTTCCCTTCATGACCAGCACTGACCCACTACAGCAATTGCAGCTGATTCATCACTGTCTGCAACATGCCGCATGCCCCAATGGACCATTGGAACAGGCGTACATGCATGCCCCAGCGCAAGCCAGTCAATAATCCAAAAAAAAATGACCTAGGATCACTCCAGGTGAACATGAGGCAACATTCCCACCAAGCCCCAAGCCCAGCCTGGGGAGGGGTATGCTCACGCCAGCTGTCCAGTCACAGATCCCAACTTCACATCAGATCAAAAGCCCAGCTCTCTGCATGCCACAGCATAGGGACAAACCTTGCCTGACGGTCAGGCTGAACACACATCCATGATATAGCCTCTGTGTCAACGCACCGTGTGTGTGAAGACATCATGGGGCACAACACTGTTGTGTGACATGATGCGTCATAAGGCTTGCTGCAAAACAAGAATGGCCACAGAGCGAAGGTGGCGGCAGCATTGCCATAAAGGAACCCACCTAGACAAACGTCCGCTACCATAGCGGCTTAATTACCCAGACCACCAGACATAGCTGTGGGGGTGCTGATGTTGCTGCGGCAAGGCAGCCAGTCCCAACCTAAGGCCTTGCAATGAAGCTCGCAACACGACTGCTGTTACTGTCCTACCGCAGCCCCCTCTGCCACCCTTCGTCACATTCTGCTCCTCCAACTCCCCCGGGAAGAAGGTAGTGCTGCCCGCTGCTGCTGCTGCTGCTACTGCTGCTGCTGCTTACTCCTGCTTCTGGCGCTTGCCCCCGCCACCCCCGCTGCCCCCTCCCGCTCGCTTCTTGAACTTCCCTCCCCCCTCTGCCGCTGCTGCTGCCCTGGCCTGCGCCTTGCCCTGTGTGATGTAACGGGCCTTGCGGGCAGCCTTGGTGATCCTGTGCGGGTGGTGGTGGGGGGGGGGGGGGGGGCAAAGGGGTTGCGGGTGGTTATGAGTGGGGTAGTGTGTAGTGGGGAAGTCGGATGCGGTGTGAGTGGGGTGAAAATGGTGCAAAGACTGTTGATGATGGAAAAAGAGTGGTGGTTGAAGTGCATGCGCCTTGCCCTGAGTGATGTAACGGGCCTTGCGGGCTGCCTTGGTGATCTCGTGAGATGATGGGGGGGGGGGGGGGGGGGGGGGCACAATGGCGTGAGCGTGGGCGGCCAAGCGTGAGCGGGGCAAGTGACAACACACATGAACGACACCATCATTTGACCACCACACCCACTGCCCTACTTGACTGACTGTGACGTTTTTCAACAACATGAACACAGGGGTATGTTTGCAGCTCACATGCTGTCAGCAGCCTACAACCCATGCCTTCGGCCATCATAAAGACTTATTGGCACCTGGCTCACTAAAGCCTACATCACTCAGAGCCCTCATTGACCCCCCCCCCCCCCCCCCCCCCCCCCCCCCCCCCCCCCCCCAGCCCCTGCCGTCACTCACTGGTCGCGTGCCGCCTGATCCTTGGCCTGCTGCTTCGCCTTGGCCTCACGACGTCTGCAGCAGCAGCAGCAGCAGCAGCAGCAACGTGAAAGGTTGTATCAGCAAGATGACGCAGCACATAGAGCTTGACTGCAGTGGCCACCATGGCGGATCCTGCTGTGCAGATGCAATTAGGCATGATCATCATGCAATGACTGCAACGAAATCACACACCAATGGCACACCTGTTGCTTGCTGCCCTCCTCTTCTCGACCTGCACACGGCGTTCAGCCCCCCCCTCCCCCCCCCCCCCCCCCCCCCCCCCCCCCTCGCTCGGAATCAAGCTGTACTCTCCATCTCTGTTTTCAGGACCGCACACAAATTCATACCAACTGAACTTCAGCCCTGCATTTCAAACAACACACAACCCCCAAGCCCTGAACTGTCTACCCACACACCAATGACACACCTGTTGCTTGCTGCCCTCCTCTTTTCCGCCTTTGCGTTGCGAATGGCGTTCAGCTGCTTGCCCCCCCCCCCCCCCCCCCCAAACACACACACACCCTGAAACTCGCTGGATGACTCTCGCTCTCTGTCCCCAAAACAGCACATGCATTCACACCAACTATACTACAAGCCCTACAACCCAACACGCACAAACCCAAGCCCTAAGCCCTGAACTGTGTCTACACCCACCTGTTGCTTGCTGCCCTCCTCTTCTCCGCCTTTGCGTTGCGTATGGCATTCAGCTGCCGCCGCCCCCCCCCCCCCCCCCCCCCCCCCCACCGCTGTGATATTGGCTGTACTCTCTCGATCTCTGTGCTCAGGACAGCAGGACGCGTTCACCCCAAATGCATTCAACCCCTCAACCCCAACACACACAACCTCAACCCTAAGCACTAGACCATGTACACACACCTGTTGCTTGCTGCCCTCCTCTTCTCCGCCTTTGCGTTGCGTATGGCATTGAGCTGCTGCATCAGAGTGGCAGCTGCCTTCTCAGGTTTGTCCAGCACCACTGCACGCTTGGCCTCCAATGTCTTGCGCTTGCGGGGGGCCTCCTGTATAAGGTGGAAGTGAGGGGGGGAGGGGGCGGGGCGGGGGGGGGGGTGAATGCGTTGTCTGTGTGTGGCCATTTGGTGTGTGTGTGTGTGGGGGGGGGGGTGTTTCACATACAAGTCTTGGAAGGAGCCAGGGTGGTTGTGGGTGGGGGTGGGGTGGGGGGTGGGGGGTGAGAGGGTGGCAGCGGCCTTCTCAGGTTTGTCCAGCACCACTGCACGCTTGGCCTCCAATGTCTTGCGCTTGCGGGGAGCCTCCTGTATAAGGTGGAAGTGAGGGGGGAGGGGGCGGGGGCGGGGGGGGGGTGAATGCGTTGTCTGTGTGTGGCCATTTGGTGTGTGTGTGTGTGGGGGGGGGGGGGGTGTTTCACATACAAGTCTTGGAAGGAGCCAGGGTGGTTGTGGGTGGGGGTGGGGTGGGGGGTGGGGGGTGAGAGGGTGGCGGCTGCCTTCTCAGGTTTGTCCAGCACCACTGCACGCTTGGCCTCCAATGTCTTGCGCTTGCGAGGGGCCTCCTGTAGTTTGGGGGGGGGGGGCAGGCAACATAACTGTGCATGTGAGGGTGGGATTAGGCGCAAGAAGGAGGAGTCCTTTGGACAGGGTGCATGTCTGTGAGGGGCCAAGAGGGGGGGGGGGGGGCTTGGTGCAACATTGATATGCCAGGTTGGCAGGTAGAAGCTTGTGTCCGCCAGACATGGGCATACACCCACATCAAGATCGTTTGGGGCCCAAATATCCTCCCACCCATGCATCCCTGGGTGTTTTGTCCTGAGGGGTAGTGTTGTCTGCAGCCTATCGGAGGGGAAACCAATCAGAGCACACATCCAACCCTGACCCCACCCCTTGAATCTTTGCCCCCCCCCCCCCCCCCCCACACACACACACACGTCCCCACGCACCACTTTGGGTTTTGTCTTGAAGGGTAGTGCTGCCTGTAGCTTGGCTGGGACCTTGAGTGGGTTGAACACACGGGGGGCCCGCTCAATCTGACGATAGAGCGAGTCACTCTGACGGGGCGCACCCACTCCTGCTGCCCTCCGCAACTCAGCAACCGTCCGCATCCCCACCCATCCGCCGCTGCCGCCGCCGCTGGCGTCACTAGTTACACCTGCTGCTGCTGCTGCTGCTGGTGCATCTACTGCTGCTGCTGCTGCTGCCGGGGTGCTGAAGGGTCCTGAGTCCTGGTAGTACCCTAAACCCTTTATGCCTTTTTGAAAATGTACCCTGCCCGCCCGCCAGAGAACTGCACTGCAGCAATGAAGGGAGCCCCCGCTGCTGCTGCTGCTGCTGCTGCTGCTGCTGCTGCAGCCGCCGCCTGCTGCTGCTGCTGCTGCTGCTGTTGTCTATCTGCTGCTGCTGATGGCTCTGCTTCTGCTGCTGCTGCATCATCCTCCATGTTGCCCTTTGCGCTGCCCTTTCGGGTGATTGCTGCTGCATTCGTGGGTTTGACTGCGGGTGCTAGGAGATTAGTCATCGTGTTGTAGAGGTGTGGGATGTCAACCGCCACCCAGGCTCGTAGAAACACGATGTCTGACAGGAGGGGTTTATCCTCGAGGGTGACACGCACACCACCATCAGGCACACCCTCAACACCTGGAGAGGGGGGAGGGGGAGGGGCAGTTGGGGCAAACAATGGGAGAGGGAGGTGGGTTTGTTGTTGTGACAAGTGGGGGAGGGGGGGGGGGGGGAAAGCCAATTGTACATGGCTATCAAATACTAGGAACACGACGTCTGACTGGAGGGGTTTGTGCTCGAAAGTGACACGCACACCACCATCAGGCACACCCTCAACACCTGGAGAGGGGGGGGGGGAGGGGCAGTAGGGGCAAACGATGGAGAGGGGAGGTGGGTTTGTTGTTGTGACAAGGGGGGGGGGGGGCGAAAGACAATTGTACATGTCTATCAAATACTAGGAACACGACGTCTGACTGGAGGGGTTTGTGCTCGAAAGTGACACGCACACCACCATCAGGCACACCCTCAACACCTGGAGAGGGGGGGGGGGGACAGTTGGGGGTCAACATATGGGAGAGGGGAGGTGGGTTGGTTGTTGTGACAAGGGGGAGGGGGGCTCAATACCCAGCCAGGCTTATTGTACGTGGGTACCGTAGTTAATTGGGAGGGGGGGGGGCAGTTTGGGTCAGACCTAGGGGGGATCATGTATAGGGGGAAGCAGGCATGTTGACAGCCACCCAGTGTTGTACTGCGTAGCTATAGTGGGAACACGGTGTTCGACTGGAGGGTGATGTTGTCCAAGGACAATCAGCGACGTCTACTGCAAAACAGGGGTGAAGACAATACCGAGGCACGCACCTGCCCTGAGAGCCTTGTTGATGCTTCCTCGTATGCCGCTGACTGTGCGCACCGCTGCTCCCTCATGCCCCCCCCCCTGCCTCACCCCCCCCCCCCCCTTCCACCTCTGGTTGACCATGTTGCATTGTACTTACAAGACCATGTGCCTGTGGGCATGCCCCACACATGCAGTCTTTCTGTATCCCTCCTTCCCACAAGCTGTTTATGTTGCAATGTTTATGAAGCAATGTTTATACACATGTATTCTCCGTGCCTAACACCCACCTGCCCTGAGAGCCTTCTTGATGCTTCCCCGTATGCCGCTGACTGTGCGCACCGCCGCTCCCTCAAACCTGCTGGCCTGCCTTCCTCCCCTTGAGCCCCTCCCCCCTCCACCTCTGGTTGTCAACCAACCCTTGTTGCTTCGTACTTACAAGACCATGTGCCAGTGGGCACATGCAACCTTTTAGTAACCCTCCCTCTTACGCCTGACCCCCCCCCCCCCCCACACACACCTGCCCTAAGTGCCTTCTTGATAGACCCTCGTATGCCGCTGACTGTGCGCACCGCTGCTCCCTCAAACCTGCTGGCCTCCAGCTGACTGGTGAACATGCCACCAACAAACGCGGTGTGCTTGTGGACCTGAAGAGCACAGCACAGCACAGCACGGCACGGCACAGCACAGCAGGCAATCAAAATACACAATAACTAAAAAATCTATAGTGGCATGGTGTGTGTGTGTGTGTGTGTGGGGGGGGGGGTCACCATATGGGGTCAAGGGAGGGAGAAGGGGGGGGGGGGGGGGGGGGGCAAGCCTTCAGCTGACTGGTGAACATGCCGCCAACAAACACAACGCCCGTGTGCTTGTGGACCTGCATGGCACCGCATGGCATAGCAGTGCATAAAAAAGACACAGTCACAGTGGCTTGTTTTTTTTTGGGGGGGGGGGGTGGGTGTAACCCAGATGGGGCCAAGGGAGGGAGAACAGAGGAGAACAGGGGGTTGGGGGGGGGGGGGGGCGGCTTCAGCTGACTGGTGAACATGCCGCCAACATACACAACGCTTGTGGACCTGCATGGAACAGCACAGCACAGAATGGCAGGGCACGGTACAGCACGGCAGCCTGTGTTTTGGCAGTAGCAACCCCCCCCCCCCCCGAACACACACAAACATGCCATGTTTGTGTGTGTCGGGACCTAGGTGACGCCCAGGTCCCGACCAAGGGAAAGGGGAAACCTGTAC